>JAQIYC010000115.1:0-20232 GCA_034699545.1 Porobelba spinosa
TAAATAATTCGCATTCATCAGTCAAACCGAAATATTAATTAAACTTTTAGTATATCAAAGTAAACATTCCTATCGACCCAAACCCGTATTTATTGTCGGAAACAATCCGTTTCTAATTATAGGCATAATTCAAATATTGAGTAGTTTTCGAAATAACGAAATAAAGAACTAAATAGTGGCGTATTGTACGACATATTACTAAATATGGATTAAATCATAAAATTACATCAAATTAAGACTATTTGTTATTATTAATATAATTCAAACTAAATATTTAATCTCTTTTATTCCGTCCTTTAATTTATATTCATTAGAATCAGAATTAGATAACATTCTTAACAAAACATATCTCTATCACTAAAGCGAGTATTAGATACTCTAAACATCATTCCTGAAGCACTTGTTTCGCCAATCCTTTCCGCCCATCCATTGTCGGTCATCACATAAATCTGATTCTTTGACTCCACTCTTACAGACATTTATTGCATTTTCCTTCAAATAAACATAAAATAAAATAAATTAAGACATTGTTTAGCGATTAAAGCATCAAAAAAGCCATTCGACACACGACTCATTCAAACTAATTGATTAATTCTGGGATTAATTCATTCAAATCTAAGATTAAGCCATTGTTCGCATCTAATGCTCTCTTCGCAAATCGATGTCAAATATTTTCGAAATATCTTTCCATTAGTTCAATCATTCGTAAATTATAGCAGTTTTAATGTTATATAAAAGTTACCCAAAACTGGTGTAATAGCAGATAGTTGTAGAGTCCGGATCATTCAAGAGTTAAGATTAATTACTTAATTACAATACATTAATAACTTGATTACAATATTTTCGTTTCAACAGTAAATAATTCGAAAACTTTGAAAACAAAAATAAAATACTTTAAATGCATATAATTTCGATTATTTCGGTTTTGAACTTTAAATGTTATGTAAAAATACTTACAATTATTAATACAAATGACAGAAACGGGTCAACAGGAGTGGGTATTTCACTCGAATAGTCTGACCTTAACCTTGAGTTGCAGTTCTGGGTATTTATAATTAATTGATTTTTAAATAATTGTTTAAAATAGAGTTTTCAAAACAAAAAAATGATTCCATTTATTCAAATCCAGACTAAATTAAAAATATGAATACAATTGTTTAAAATTAAAGATTATTTATATTAAACTATATTTTTCTATTTTATTCAAAAATAACAGTTTTTTCTTAATATTAAATAACTTTTCGCTAAAAATCCGATAAAATTCGATTCAATTTTGTGCTTAAACTTCATCGCATTTGTCGCTCAAAACCAAATTCTTTTTGTCTAATCTGTTCTCAGATTTCGATCGATTCCGTCTTCGGCCCGACTTCGGCGACATGTCCTCCAATGGAATCATCTCTTCGGTGTCGATAGGGGTCGGTCGCGGAGACGCGTCTCTACTGTGAGAGCCGTTCGGTGAGGAAGAAGAGGCAGACCTTCGCCGGTGTACTGAAGGCTTCAAATGTTTGTTTTGGTTAAGTTCGGCCACAACTGCAGCGCTTCCCGGGATAGCCGGTCCACGACATAAGGGTTTGTGTAAATGGCGTTTCGTGAGACCGTCGTGTGTGGAATGGCTGCGCGGAATGTCTCGATTGGAAGAAACAGACGAAGAACGGGAGGTTGACTGTGGGTCGGGAGCAGTGGAGAACTCAATGAGCCGGGCGATTTGATGCATTTTGCGCTGTCGGGCGCGGATTCGCCCTTTGGTCAGTCGTTGCTTAGCGGCCAAACACCTGATGTGGTCGTCGAACATAAACTTAGAGTTGAGTAAAACCCGTCGAACACTGTTCTGCGCGCACTGTCTGATTGTGATGTGCAGAGAGCGCGAGTCGTCTTTGTCTGCGTTCACCTCCACGTCCTGAAGCCAAGCGACGAACTTAGCGATACCCCAACCGAGCCGTTTGGTGTCCGGTTCGATGAGGATGAGCTGCTGTGAGTCGATGACCATAAAACGCCTCAACTTTGGCTGATCTTTGTTCAGGACTGTGCAGGCGATCAGATCACTGTTGTCTGCAATCAATTGATACGAAATTACAGTTTGTTTTCAAAATAAAATCAATTCAATTGAAAACTCACTCAAATCAAGCAATTGTTCGCATTTAATACACGAGTCATAGTTCGTGAGCGGAAGTTGTGTTTCGGTTTCGTCTCTCAGAGATAGCGACAGATTTCTCAATAAGAAGAAGACTTGAATGGCCTGAAAGACAATCACAATTAGATTGATTTGAAGCCTCTGATGGACTGTCTGTCGACAATCGACTTACATATCGCGTTCTTTCGACATCAGCGCAGGGAAGCCGACGGTTGAACTCAATTCCAGTCATTAATAAAGGAGTCAATTGGTTGGGCGGAAGCAATAGGTTTGAGTCCATCATTAGATACTCGACATTGAGTTGTCGTCTCTGCATCTCTTGGTTCTCGTCCTCAAACATATCCAAAAATAGAATCTCTTCTTCACTCTTAAAAAAGTTTCGGAGAATAAGAATCGCTTCTTCTTTGGCCTGTTCTAAGACCGCCAGGTGATGGTCGCTCAGAATGCTTGTGCCCTCTCGAAGCACCAGTCGCTTGAATAACAAAATACTCATTTCGAGAGTTATTAAACGTATTCTACTGTCTGTTGATTGAGAGATAAAACAATTTTAATAATAATAATCGATATTAATATCAAAGCACTGACTGTATTGACAACATTTCCTCATAATTTCGATCAGAATATTAACCAATTCGTTGTGAAGTGTTTCTGATTGTGTTTGACTAGAGTTGGCTTTGGCTGACATCTCATGAAAGACCACTTCTTTAAACTTATCCTCATTTATGCCTTTAATACAAATTGGAGTTAAATATAAAAACTTTAAATTTGAGTTTATATTCGCATCAATACCTGAATTATGCAAAATCGCGTACAAAAGGCAGAGCGAGAAGAGAGGCAACCGATCGTCGGTTTGATTGTCGCAATCCATTGCACTGAGTATTGCCTCCAAAAAGGGCTTACTTTCAGTCAGATTTGATTTAACGACCGATCGATTCAGAGTTCTGTTGGCCTTCTCTTCATCGGTCAGTGAAGTCGTGTCTTCTGATAACTCAACTCTTGGAGTGATATCCATGTCTTCCGGCACCGGACTATTGATTACTTGTTCAGTAATCTCTCCATTATTTTGACGCAAATTGTAATTGTCGTCAACACTAGTCATCGAATATTCATTGTTTTCGGAATCATTTTCATCGCTAGTCTGTGCCCTCACGGCCTGAATCAGCGATTCCTCTAACGTCTCATTGGGTGCCGCAAACTCTGGCCATTCGAATATCTTTTTATTGCTGTTCAGCAGAATATTGACTAATTTTAAAAGCAATGGCTTATAGGATATGATTAGAAAGACTTGTGAGAAGAGAAACAAAGACACAGTTTGTGTGATGTGAGGTCTGTTGAGTGCGGACGGGTTGGCGGGTGTGGCACAGATTAATGAGAATATATAGAGCGGTATAAGTAATCGGTTGAGCATATGATCACTCAATACGTTATTTAAGTCATCGATATCTAAGAGTAAGATATCATTCAAGTAATGCAAATGATCTAAATGTTCGGCCACTAAGTCATCCAAAGCTGTGACTCTTTTTATGCTGAAAACCAAAACCAAAATTAATACTTCACTCAATTGTGGCTCAAAAGGCAATGTCTTAGCACTCACTCAATCTTACTCTTGACCAGACAGTGGTCGAGATCTATGACGTGATTGCCTATAAACCAAACCAAGTTTGAGAAATATGGAGCGGCCGTACAGTCCCGGATGAACTTCAACATTGATTTCTCCTCAACTTCATGGTTAAGAAATAATCAATTAAATCGATTTTGAATTTGGTTTTGAAGACAAACCTCTGAAGACATTTAAAGTGAGAGTTCGGACAGCAATTCGAACCATCTTTTCGCTGTGATTGAAGAATTTGATGGCTTCGGTGTAAAGCGGAAAGTCGTTCGTATGTTCGTTGAAGAAGAAGTGGATTGTGTGTGGATTCAGCTTAAGTGACAGTGTCTTCAGAAACGATATATAGTAAGCCATGACTTCTTCGTCGGAAAAGTCGAACTTATGGACAATAATGGAATTGACGTGATTGTTGGACAGGAGGTAGTCTGCACAGGGAGGGACGGGAGGCACACATTAGTCAATGCCATTCAATGCAATCTCTCGTCGAATTAAATCTTAAATCACTTACAAAGAGACGTCTCGTTCCGGATGTTCTCAAACAGTATATTCAATGTCTGGAGCAGTTGGACGCAGACATAGGAACCGCACTTTTGCTTCATTATCTTGAGGAAGAAGGACAGCATATTCTTCTCCAGAAAGAAACTACAGTTGGGTTCGAATGCAATTCATTTGTTTTAATACAAAAACAACAAAAGAGTCAAAACAAATAAAGACAAAAAGTGGTAAATATCGCGAATCGATTAGTACGTACTCGAAGACAGTGCTGTCGTTCTGATCACCCCATATAAGGATCTCCGCCACAGACCTCAATGTCTCGACTAATAGCGTCTTATTCTGTTCGCTAACGGTTTGGTTCTTTGACATCACATTATAGAGATATCTATTGATTTCAATTTTTTGCATTTAATTACAATTAATCCTTAATTTCAAACAAATTCATACTTCAATTGTTCCAAAGAGTGAGGATTCTTGGGCTTCGAGTTCCAACCGAACCATTGCTTTGATTTAAACATCTTTTTATCGCTTTTTGTATTGAATTTTGAATTTAATTTAATACTGAATTATATCGAATAAATACGATTCAAACAAAACATTTAATTCAAAACAAATGACATTTTTTAACTGAATTTTTTTCATTGAATTTCTTGATTTCATAATCAAAACACAATATCATATGAATTGAATTGTTTGTTGACATTGAGCTCAACATCCATTCAATTACGTCGAATAAAACACTGTTTTTTAAAACTGGTTTTTCGTAAAATAATTCCGGATTTAAATCCTCAGTTCGTTTCGATCAGGAATTCACTCTTACTTTTAGTTTAAATTATTTCTTAAAAATTTTTTTTAACACTTTTAGAAATTTTGCTTTTTTTAGAATAATCACAATTATCTGTTCAATAAAACTTTAGTATTAAAATATTCACCAATTTAGTTCACCCTGAGCAAATGAGTAAACTATGTATCACAAACTTTACCACAACTTGATGTGAGTGTTAAACGACTGAATTGTTTTAATTTATACTCTAATAAAACTTAAATCGCAAACACTTTCCTTGTTTTCGGTTATGAAACATAAACTTAAGACAGAGTTCACAAGTGTTTATGTCTTCAATTGCACCGATTGTTAGATTCATTGATTAGATTGTAGTCATAGAAAGGACTTTTCCGAACAAACTTCCATTTAATCAGTGAATTGAGTTTTTAAATAAACAAAACAAAAAAACTGATCCGGGCACTACATGTGATGTTTTAACTGCACCAGTTTATACTGTATTTTTATTTATCTATTTGTTCGCATCATTCCATTAATACTCAATATTGTTTAATATACAGTATTAGCTAAAATCTCAAAATAAAATTTCTGTTCTGTTAAATAAAATTGTAATGACCCAGTTTTAAAGTTTTAATGATTTGTTTTGAAGTGTAGCCCAGGTAAAAAACACAACTACCGTATACTTTGCGAATTGTCTTAGTTTGAAGTATCGACCGGTAATCAAATAATAGATAAGCTATCGATCGGATGCTATGTATAGGTCAGTATACTTAGCGTTAGAGGAATACACTGTAAGAGTGGAAAGGAATGGAAATATCAATTCGAAGTTCAAATCATATGATTCTTTAATCTGTTTTCGATAGCAATTCTCGGGTTATGTCCTGTGCTTTGAGTTTGACTTATATTTATTTATATAACTTTTAAGCTTTCGATCAATACATGTATCGGCTATACAGCTGAGCAGCCGTTGAGGAAAGTAGACATTAACCGAGTTTTTATCAAAAGTGCAAATATTTCTTTTGATGCTATATTTGCATTACATTTGTGACACAAAACAAATAAATGTTTGAATTCAATGAAAAACGCCTTCACTTTCGTTAACCGATATTGTGATTAAAAAAACTCAATTTATTTGATTCAAAAATATATATTTGAAAACATTTTACAATTGAATCTCAATTAGAAATAAATGAAATTAAACCTCAAATTGAATTAAATGAATTATAATTATATTTTGCAAAAATTAGTTCAAAAATCAATTAATTCTCAATCATTTCCGCTTCGGATTCGCTACTCTCGGCCGCCATTTCCTCATCGGAGTCCTCCTCCTCGTCCTCACCGTCGCGGACGACCACAACCTTCCCTTTACTCCTCTCCCTCTTGAGTCCGGCGGCGGGGGATCTGATTAGAGCCATATCTCTCTTCACTTCTTTGCGATCCCTATCCCTCTCAAACACCGTTCCCTTTCGTAATCGATTCATCAAATAATGTGATTCTCTCTTCTGCCGAATCATATCGACTCTCTTCATGGCTTCAATCGTCTCATTCCAGAGCTTTCGGTCGTATTTGACGGGAATATTGCGTCGCTTTTCGAACTCGAAAGTCGAATCGACTTTAAGTTCCTTACCGTTGGCCTTACGGAACGCTTTCGTCCATCTCTTTCGCCGAGGATTACACTTATGTTTGAAATTCTTGTGGCATTTGGACCGACAGAACCGGAATATCTGTTCATAAAAGTAATCATTCAATCGATTAGTAGAAGAAAGCACTCAATGTCTCAATGTTTGGCATTTGTGGCCAAAGACCTACTTTGCAGTCATTCCTCACGAACTGAATCCCATGTCCGGCATATATGGGCGACGAACAGAAATAGCACTTTTCGATACGCATTCCTCCCGAGAGTTCACTATTTCTTTCTTTCGGTTTATTTAATTAATTTGATTCAAAAACGCGTTTTTCAGTCGAAAAGTGTTTATGTTTTTGTGAACACGTTTTTAGACATCTTTTTCGTAAATATTTGTCTCATTCAGTGATTACGTCTAGATTTAGATTTTTATTTATTTAATTAAACTTTAAAGATGTGTTATTTCATTATTTAAAAACATATTTTTATTCGTTAAATAATATAATTAATTAAATGTAATTAAATATTTTTATTTTATTTAATTGGTTTTTCTTAAATTACAAATAACTTTAATTACGTTTTTACGTATGAATGACGTACTTAATGACAGTATCAATAGTAATGTCAAAATCAGTTGAATTTATAAAATTAGTCTTAATTTAAGTTAATTTTATACAAAATATAATATTATTTAAAACATAAATATATTTTCAAAAATTACATAAAAATATGTCAAACGAACAACAAATGGATTTAATGGAAACGAATGCAGCGATGGATCGGACGGCCGGTTCGGTGACTTCGCAACGACTACTTCAGGACATTCTTCTGGAGAACAATAAGGACAGAGAGATCGCGATTCAGGCGCAGACGGAGTATGAAAATGGAAACAATTCACTGGTTTTGCAACTCTTGGAGACATTGGGCACAAACAAAGCCATTCTTCACAACCGACTCATCACTCAGTTTGCAATCGACCAAAACGTCGAGTCATTGCTCTCGGGTTTGATTACATCCGAAGACATGGATTTGGACCAACACGTGCTCATCGACTACAACAGAGCTCTGGTTTTGGCCAAATATAACCAGCGGTTCGACGAAGCGATCGATTTGCTCGAACAGCGTCTGACCAATGAGTCGATGTTCGGCTTCATTGACGACAAACTGGCCATAAAATTGTGTCATCTTTTGGTTGTTCTCTATTTGGAAAGACGTAAAGACCCGATGAAAGCGCTTCCGTTGCTTCAGTTGATTACCGAAAAGTGTGACTCGAGTTCAGTACCGAATAATTTACAGCAACTGAAGGCCAAGTGTTATCTGCAAATGGGTTCAGTCAAGTCGGCCAAACGGGAGCTCAAGTCGATCGGAGGGCACCCAATGCTCAGGTCTTACCTCGAGTTTCAGCGAAATAATTACCGAAAAGCGATGAAAGTCTTCCAGACCTGTGCCGACTCCGAGAACCCGCTGTCCGTCAATAACGATGCGCTCATTAACTACGGGTTAGGGAAGAAAAATACCGCAGTTTTCCTAATGACTAAAACTCTCAAATCTAAGCCAAACCCCGAAATGCTCTACAATTTTGCGGTTTTCCACTTATTTACGGCTAATCCGAACAGTGCTTTCGATATACTCTACACTTTGGCTCCACTTTACCGAAAGAACCCTCAGATGTGGTTACGTTTGGCCGAGAGTTGTCTCGAGAAGTATCGAAGTTCGAAGAAGTTGACGAATAACCAGAAATCGGATTTCGATTTGTGTCGTAAGAAACAGGACATCGTTAGCGAACAGATAGGGGAAGGACTGCACCGGAAGCTTATACTTAACGGCTGTCCACAAGCGGTGAACAGCGCATCGGAAGCGCTTTGTTTCGCGCGTTCGTGTCTTAACAACGCTTTGACTTTAATTAATTCGCCGAATGATCGCAACTTCCGGCCATCGAATCCACCGATTGATTCCGAACTCAATCGACTCAAGATATCGATCCTCTTATGTCTGGCTTACGTCAACCTCACTCTTCAGGACTACTCTCTGGCCATACGGCACGCGAACGACGCGCTAAAGCTGTCGCCAACGGGTTATCAGAAAGTATTGGCCCATTTGTACGCCGGGGAAGCGCTCGTCTATTTGGACCAAATCAGTGAAGCCATCGGTCACTTCAATCCCGAAATGTTTTCCAATCAGTCCTCCAATAGCGCCGAACCGGATGTCTCGAACCCGTTATGGTTTGGCAACTCTGGGAAAGCCGTTCTTTTATATAACTTATCGCTCGCATACACTCTGAGAGGAGAGTTGGATAAAGCGAGCGATACGTTGAGACAAGTGGGTCAGGTGTCCGACCAGAACATCACTGGACAGGTGTTTATGTTAGCCATATATCTGCAGCTCCAACAGGGGAACACCGACTGCGCCAAAACACTCATCAAATCTCAATTACCGCAATTCCGGTGATCGGACTGTCGGTAGATTCGGTCACTTTTTGTATAACTTATTAAATTGTAATAAAATTCGATTTATTTTAGATTTTATTTCATTCAATAAAATTTTTAGAAACATTTAATCATTATTTATTCGAATTGAAGTTAATTTCGACATTTTTAAAATTTTAATTTAATTAATAATACTATTATTATAAGAGTTTTCTCAGTCATGGGTAGAAACATTGCTAATTCTTGGGTGAATTTTATCAAGTTTTTCAAGCTACTTTAAAAATAGCTACTGTGAAAACCTTTAAAAATATAAAGTGAGATATTATTATACACTTGTAGTCTATTTTTGAAAAACTTTTCAACTGCTAGCTTAAATCACATTCATTTATCATAATTTTATCAACCATAGTTTTAAACTGAATGTACGGTATACTCAGTACAAATCATTGTTACGATTAGAGCTCACCGAATGAGAACCGGAACCGAATAGAACCGGAACCGAATAGAACCGGAACCGAATACCGAATACGGTTCGGTTCAGTTCGGTTCTGAAATCTTCGGTTCCGGTTCGGTTTGGGTCTAAAAATTTTTAGTCGGTTTGAGAAACGATAAATAATATATAAATTTTTAGAATTAAATATATAGAAATTGTTGTAAACATTTATCAAATTAGATTAAATCAATAAAATAATGATTATTAATGAATAAAACTTAATTTAAACAACAAATTATATCAAATTTAAACTTTAAAATCAATTATATTAAAATTTTTTATAATTTTAAAAATTTCGGTTCCGGTTCGGTTTGGTTCTGACCAAAACGGTTCCGGTTCGGTTTGGTTCTGACCAAAACGGTTCCGGTTCGGTTCGGGTTTACTAGTGTTCGGTTCCGGTTCGGTGTTCTTAAAAATTTCATAAACGGCGAGCTCTAGTTACGATACTGGAGAGGTTTTAACAAAGACTTACTATATGTTTGAAATATTGGTAAAATTCTTTACTAAAGAAAAACATTTTGATATAATTAATCCATGAACTATCAATGATAATTTATCATTGAGGCAAGATGTTCGTTATACGCATGATTTACAAATAAGATCCTGGGAAATACTTTATGTTAGTAAATAATAATTATTATTAATATATTAACAATAAACTGTTTCAATCACTTTTACTGATAAAAGTGTAAAAACTGAAGTATTTTAGTGAAAAATATTTAATTTTAAAAATACTTATTTTCGTTGTCTAAATCAATTTAGATTACTACAACTCACAATTGTAAATCAAAATAATTTAGCAATCTAGTTAGCAAGTATATTCTGATTACAGTTCAATGATTTCTTATATGAATCACAAATATTTCAATTCTATCGGTGTGTTCAGACGTACAGCTGGAATAAAGGTAAAGTAGATGCGCTACCTTGGATTGTGTTTAGAAAGAAAAATATGCTCAGTGCAACAAATAGGGGAAAAATCCCTTTTCAAACAAATCCAAGATGGCTCGTCCTCTTTAGCTCTGTTACCACTGTATAACTTCTCAAAAAATGCTTTGAATGTTTAAAACATGTGTTTCAATAAACAATCCACATCATAAGTTCATTATCCACAATCCACATTCCTAACATCATTGACAGATCTTTAGATAATAGTAACGTTGTTAGTAGTGAAAGATATCATAACTTTCAGGTGAAATTTAACTGAAATTTCTGTGAAAGTTTCACCATTAAAAATGACTCAGTTTCACAAAAGTAACCCCACCTAGTGTTGAACAAAATTTTAATAAAATTTTGTTAAAATATTAAGTTTATAAATTATATTTAGATTTAAAATATTAAAATACAATAAAAATTAAATAAAACAATAATAATTAATTTAAAATGAAATTAATAAACAAACTTATAATATTTTTTTTAAGTATTAATAAATTAACATTTAAAGTTATTAATATTGCAATCGTTATAACTAGAAACAAAAAATCCTATACAAAACTATGATATAATATTTATTTGTAATAAAATATCAAACACTTATGTAAAATTTGTGTTATTAGTTATGCAATCAGCCTGAAACTTTCAGTAAACCTTTCAGTGAAATTTCAGTGAAACTTTCACTCAATAATAAATTTTATGAAATTTAACATCGTTAGATAATAGCAATAATAGTAACATTTATTTACAATTACTTAGTAAAAACATAGATGTATCAAGTCAATTTTATTAATGTATTTGTATTACGTAATCTATTTTATTCTTTAAATATTTTATTTATCATAAATAAATCAAACAATTTATTTGTTTAGTTATCACAGCGTTGGTCAATGGGGGAGTCCTTATCCGCCCTCCCTTGAAGAAAATTTCGCATCTGACTTCCCTAGAATTTTGATCGAACATAAAATGTTCTTTGTAAAATTTAAATAAATTAAAGTTAAATGCGGTTTAAATCCAATTAAACTGATTTTAATTGTGGTTTTCGGGAACAAAATGGCTTTTTCGGGCGAAAATTTTGGCGGAAAATTTTCATTTCGTACCTAGATCCCCTGGGATGTTGCCCAAAAAATGAGTAATTTACCCCTAACTGAAACCCCCTTACTTGACCCCGTCTAGCTCACAATAAAATTAACTTGGTTGCACTGAATTTTTCCAAAGGGCATTTGTCATTTTAATCGGTTCCCGATCGACATATTAATGTCGAGTCCAAAGTTGGTTACTTCGGTTGCATCGATCGGGACTTTGGGGCTCAGCTTGTGATGAGATATACAGTTCTAATAAAATATACATTTGACTCAAAATTTAACGCAAAACCGATTAAATTACTTAATGTTTACATAAAAAAGTTTTAATTTATTTTCAAAACTAATTTAACAATTTGTAGCTCAATCAATGTGTGATGAATTTAAAAATTCCAGCTTTGAACTTTTATTAAAAAGCAATTTCTTCTTACCTGTATAACTTTTAATTGCGTGACAATTAAGTTTATAAAATAAATTAAATTTCATTAAATAAATAAATATTGTAATATATTGTATTTTATAATATAACATAAATTATTAATAATATATCGTAATAATATAAAATATGTGATAAGTGCCTTGTGCCGACCAAAAGATTTTAGCTAGCAACAAATTAGTTTAATTTATAAAATATTTAATTTTTAAAACTTTTAAAGAGTTAAAAAGAAATTTAGTTAAAAACTATTTAATTATACGAATCATTGCTCAACGCATTAGACATATAAACGAATGGCCTATAAATGGTTTGGCGATTGTTGTGTCTATTAATTATTGATCCGATTATTTGTTTTGATTTCATTTAACTAATATTCCGTTCCCTTAGAAACAATTGCATTCTTTTCGGAATATATTTTCAATAATCAACAAAATTCTTGACTCGAATGCACTCTAAATACGCATTAAATTGAGTTTTGATTTTAAATCACTTCAAAAATGATGGAAAAAGTAATTTTAGCCGAAAGTGATGACGACCTCTACGAGGGGTACAATGAGTTTCATCCGGCGCTCGACACCCGGGTATGTATTCAATAGAATTAATTTATTTACTTTAAAAGTAATGAATAACATTTTGTTTAAATACTTAATAATTGTTTAATATTCTTAAAACCAAATCAATGAACAGAACCTGCAATCAGACGAAGGCTATCAACAGGCAGTCCTCAAAAGTAGTTACGGCCGAAGAGGCTTAGCTACTGGAATGAGAACCGCCGGTCCCTCTAGAATGGGAACTACTGCCGGATATCGTCGAAGTTCTATCACTTCTTCATCAAACAGATTGGGTTTAATCACTGGACATACACAACCGCCAACTACTGCCCGGCCTATGACGGCGGTCAGGGGTGTGGGCTATACCTCGCATGGAAACCGTGGGTCAGCAGTGTTTGACCCGTTAGGTCAGTCAAAGTCAATATCATCGACTCTACAGATCAGAGATGACTCGACACCAGAAGCGAAGATAAAGCTAATGGAGAAGAAGATCAATGATCTGTTGGAAGTGAGTGTCTTCGCCGCCCAGAGAACGGAATTCAGTTTAGCGCTCGAGAAGGCGAAGGAATGTGTCGGCAAAGAGAGGTCATTGTCCCGAATGAAGGAACAGTCGGGTTTGGCCGAAACGATTGCGCCCAACAGTGATCTCACTTTTGCGGTGTTATTCAATTTGGCCGTTCAGTACACCAATGCTGACATGTATTCCGAAGCCATCAATACGTATCAGTCGATTATTAAGAACCGAACCTTCACTAACACAGGTCTGCAGTAAATGACTCTTTAATTGGTTTTGTATTGATTTGATTATATATTCAAATTGAAAGGTCGGCTCAAATTGAATATCGGGAACATATACTTCAAACAATCGAATTATCCGAAAGCCATTAAGTTTTTTCGAATGGCTTTGGATCAGATTCCAAACATTCAGAAAGACTTGCGGTTAGTATTAAAATTTAATACTTTTTTAATTTAAAACTATTAATTATTTTAATATACAATTTCAATATAGAATTTTATTTTAATTTTGAAAATTTTTTAATTACCGCTCATTTAAACCCAAAGTTTGTCAAAATTATTAATAAATTATTATTTTGTTCAACAGTTTAAAAATAATGCAAAACATTGGCCTATCGTTCGTAAAACTAAACCAATTCGCAGATGCGATCACTTCTTTCGAGTACATAATGTCCGAAAAGATCGATTCGATGACAGCTTTCCATTTGATTGTTTGCAACTATGCGTTGGGAGACAGACATCAGATGAAGCAGTGCTTCACTAAACTGCTTGAAGTGAACACTGAGGACCTCTTCGACGACAAGTATGCCGTCCAGTCGGGCATTGAGGACGACCTCAACAATCATCTGTTGATTGAAGTCATTAAAAACGATTCGTTGCGAGAGATAGAGAAACAGAGAAGTCATGACTCGGAGTACAGTATACTAACCGCTGCCAAACTGATTGCACCGGTAATTGGCGATACATTCAGTCAGGGCTACGAATGGTGTGTCGAACAGATTCGAAACTCGAGTTATTCTCATTTGGCCAATGATTTAGAGATCAATAAAGCGGTCAAACATTTGCGGAAACGAGAGTTCAATGAAGCGATCGCTACACTCAAGTCGTTCGAGAAGAGGGACAACAAGAGCGCCTCCACTGCCGCCACTAACCTATCGTTTCTATATTTGCTTCAAAACGACATATCAATGGCCGAGAAGTACGCGGACGACGCCATCAATGCTAACCGATATAATTCGGGCGCTTTAGTCAACAAAGGGAACACTTATTACATCAAACATGACTTCGAGAGGTCTAAGGAGTACTTCAAAGAGGCCGTCAATAATGACTCGCAATGTCTGGAAGCGATTTATAACTTGGGAATGGCGTACAAGAAGTTGACGCTCTATGACGAAGCACTCGATTGCCTCTTCAAACTCCATGCGCTCACCAAAAGACATCCACATATTCTCTATCAAATTGCAAACATGTAATCAATTCTTGTTTTTCCAAATTTTATAAGTTTTTTATATATTTAATCGATGAAAACAGATATGAATTGCTGGGCAATAAAGATCAAGCGCTTGACTTCTATCAACAACTTTTGCATTTTGTTCCGTCCGATCCGTCCCTTTTGGTTAAATTGAGTGATATGTCCGACGCAGACAATGACAAACAGCAGTCGTTTAGTTATCTGACGGATGTTAGCAATTGATTTATTTTTATAATTAAAATAATTTCAATTTTAAATTAATTATTGCATTTCAGAGCTATCGGTACTTCCCGTCACACATACCTACGATCGAACGATTAGCCGCTTATTATATTGAGAATAAAATTTATGAAAAAGCCGTCAAATACTTAGAACGCGCGGCACTCGTCCAGTGAGTCTCATATGGATTAATCACTATTTGATTATAATCTAAATTTTTACTCAAATTGAATCGATAGACCAAAACAGATAAAGTGGTTACTAATGATCGGCGCCTGTTATCGTCGAAGTGGTAACTATCAAAATGCCTTCAACTGCTATAAAGCCATTCACAACAAGTTTCCCGAAAACATCGAATGTCTGAAGTTCTTGGTTCGGGTCTCCACTGATTTGGGACTTAAAGAGTCGTTCGAATACTCAGAAAAACTGCGAAAATTAGAAAAATCGAAAGAAATGAAAGAACAAAGAGTTACGAGTGGTTTGAATGGAGTCAATGGACTCGTGTCTCGCAGTACGAGCAGAGCGTCCACCAGAAGATCTGCCGCCAGTTCTCGTGAGGGGTCGGCCAGCAGTAGCAGCAGTGGTTACCTGACGTCTGCCAGTCCTCGAAGTACTGCTTCGAAAACGAATGACTCTAAACGGGAAACGCGTGAAACGGATAACAATAAAAATATAGTCGATATGTCTGTATACGAGTCACTGGCGGTCAGTACCGAACGGCCGACCACTTCATGGAAACGAAATGCGATCAAAGATGAGGACGACTTCCAAAACGATGAAATCGTCGATATTTTGCCCGATTAGGCCTTAACTCAAACCCTTTTTATTGTTATTTTATTTTGTGCTAAAAGTTATCTCTTTTGAGAAGTGAAAGAATTTGTGGTTAAGTTATTGTTTGATTGTTTTCTATAGAATATCAAAGTTATTACAAATACTCAAACTTTTAAATATTACTGTTTTGTTGATTAATATTAATTATTTTTATCTAATTTATATATTTCTGTTTAAAAAGTAATAAAAATAAATTTTGCAAATATTTTAATTTATAAAAAGTGAGCGAAGTTTTGAAAGTAAAGGTGAGTTCCCACTGTTAGGGTTAGTTATGTCTTCAACGAAATCATAACTAACGAACAGTGGAAACGGATAGTTAGTTATGACTTCGTTGTGGATCTTCGTTGTGACAACGAAGTAGTTGACACTTCGTTGTTGTAACGAACCAATAACTAAAGCAAAGTGAGAACACTTTAGTTGAGATATTCCTTTGGGAGTTAGTTGTAGAAATCACAACGAAGTTACAACCAACTAAGAGTGGGAACCCAGCTTTAGTGTAATTTAGACTAAATAGAGTATAAGTGAATTGAATGAATGCAGACGTAAAACGAGGAAATTAGACGAAATTCGACACAATGTGAGCAAAACATGAATTAATACTCAAATAATGCAAATAAACCATTTTTCTAATTTTCTTCACCTACCTGACCGAGTTTATCTTAAAGTATCCAGGTTAGTATTTTACAGTATATCAAAACCAATGTCAATGCCAATATTGAATCAAGGTCAATGAGAACACACACAAATTTCAAATTTATTTTAATAAACAACTTTAAATTTTATTGCATTTTATTACTTTTTTAATTGATTTACTTATTTTTTATGCACACAAATTTTTATTTTTAAGTTAGCTTGGTGCAAAAATTTGCATAAATAGTAAATTCGGATTCTGCTGTAATTTCTACAATTTTTTTCGGAACTTAAATCAAAATAAACTTAAATTAATTGCTTTTCTGACGACTTCTGAAAGTTCCGAAAGGATTGAAAATTTTTAGATCTTATGTTCAAATAATTTTTTAAAATTAATTTAATCACTAATTAACAAATGTTATTTTATATAAGTTTAAAAATTTATACTTTTATGATACAGTCTAATTTATGAATGTTTAACTTGCTCTTTATAATTCAAAGTTTATACACCAAACGACCGCATAATTTATTAATTAAAAATTATACAACATGCTTTATCATTAAATACTGCATAAAATGTTTGGCTATAAACACAAACTTACCATCATCATATTTACATGAAATTATTTATTGTATCTATTTCAAAATTAACACTATAAAAAGATTAATTTATTCTGGTAAGTATTAACCTACTCTTTTATGTTTAATTCAACTCTAACCCTAATTTGCCTAAATCTAGTCAATTGTTAAACAAAACAGTTATTCTTATTCTGAAACTTAAGCTAAATCTCGATTATTCCTCAACAAGTGCTGCAGAAGAGTCGAGAACTACTGTATATACGAATGCCTTTTAAACTTTACATAACATGACGTCAAATATGTCTCGAATTACCCCAATCTTACAAAACGTCGCATTAAATCATTGGTTGTTTTGAAAATACTATTTCTTTAGTTTTATCACAAAATGCGGGGAAAATATGAATTTTTGGGGATATTATTGGCGGAAAATTATTGCAGACTTTGACCCCAAATGCAAACATTTAATCATTAATAAAGTTGAGACAAATTACGATAAAATAAAAATTCGGGGAATTTTGATTCGAAAACTTTTTATATAATCTGTAAATTGAAATCTCGAGAATCAAAATATAAATTTAATTAAAAATATTAATTTTGAAGAACGTTATTGATGTACTGCAGACACTGAATTGAACCAATAGGAGAGCGAATCGTGTTTTTAATGTTTTGCATAGAGTTTGCAATAAATTGATTGAAATTAAGTTCGACTAAACATATGATATATCGATATATCTATTAAAACGTCGTTTAGTCTAATATTCAATACATTTGTCAAAAAGTGTTTTGAAGTTAACGTCAAAACTAATCATAGAATTGAACCGAAATTTTAATTATAATTAAATAATAAATTAAACAAAACTTAAACTCAAATGCATTTAAAAACGGCAAACATTTCCGTATATTCGCTGTTAATAATGGTTTGGATTTGTGATAACATACCGGATGTGATGTCAGCGAAAGACTATTACCAACTGTTGGGCGTCGGGAGGGATGCGTCGGATCGGGACATAAAGAAGGCGTTCCGCAAACTGGCCGTGAAATACCATCCGGACAAGAATAAGGCCGCAGACGCTGAGGACAGGTTCAGAGACATCGCGAAGGCCTACGAAGTCCTGTCCGACGCAGACAAGCGAAGACGTTATGACCAGTTCGGCGACGAAGAGGGCTCGGCGTTCGGCTCAGGCGGTCAGCCCTTCGACTTCAACGGATTCTTCAAAGACTTTGACTCTCACTTCACGTTCCACTCCGGAGGTCATCAACAGAACCGACACAACGACCAGCAATTCAATGACCACTTCCGAGCGCACAGGCATTCGCACCACAACTCGCACTTCGGCTTCAATTTCGACGATCTGTTCGATGACTTTGAAAGCGACGAATTCGGTTCGTTCGGTGACTTCTTCGGCCACAACCACGAGAGCGCCGATACGTTCGGAAACGGCGACTCATTCTTCGGCGGCGGTGGCGGACATCACTTCAACGGCATTCGAATGAATCAGTTCTCGAGCCATAGTGGGGGTAATGGGGGTCAGAGGTGTCATACAGTGACCAAAAGGACCGGCAATTCGGTGACGACGTATACCCAGTGCTCATAGTTTTGATTCAATGAACTCATTGTGTGAATCAAATCAACATTTGTTTCAATTGTAAAATACAATACTTTTGCACAAAAATCAAAATTTATTTATAGAGAGTTTGCCATAAATTTAGTGTTTATTTCAGTTTTCGTTTCGTTTTTTGTTTTGTTTATTCGACGCCAACACTAATGACTCAAATCGTTATATAATATAATATATCGTCAAATAAATTGTTATTATATTTATATAATTGTAAATAAATATATATTTTTCAGATCTTTTATCAACTCTTGATTTATTGCATCTATTTTTGTGTTAAAATAATTTCAAAGAATTTTATAGTGAAGTGAAACCATAGTTGCGTTGAATTTGACTACATTTTGAGGTTTGATTTCAAAGTTAGGAAATGAAATAAATATCGTATTTATAGTAATTGCCAGTAATTAAGAGCACAGTTATGCCAATTCATACTTAATAAACATTTATTCAAGTCATACAACTTGTATTATTCTAATCAATCAAATTCCTAATTAATCTTATTTTAGGAATATTTCAATTAAGCGGTTATAGTGTTTCCAATCAATTATTTCTTTTCAAATAGTTTTAAAAACTTATAAAAATTTACTTTTAATTAATTATTATTTTTTCTAAATATTTTTATCAAATTTACTGCGATTTCAAAGAAGTAAGAATTCAAAACATTAGTTATGTTTATTAAACATATATAAACAGCATATCTAAGAATTATTCTTTAAATTTGCTATTTATTTGTGGTTTAAAAGTAAACAAAAATGTAACCAATGTTTCCAACTCTGAAAACACAATTTTTATTAAATATGATCAAGTCAAATACGTCAAATGCGCGACACTTGTACAGTCAGGGTTAGTATATCTGGGCTAAGCATCTTATAGAAAGTGGATGCCAGTGCCAATATTGAATGATCATTGATCAAGGACTTTTACAACTAACACATATGCAATACTAAGTAGAAACCCATTATTAGCGATAATACTTTAAAGAAGTGAATTAATTAAAACGTTAGACACAAACTAATTTCGAATCAGATTAATAAGCTTGCTTAAATAAAGTTTTAACTTATAATATCAGAATAATATTAATTGTAAACAAAAGGACAACTTCTGGCCTTAGATTCGAAAAACATACAATTGATTGAAACAATTGCCGCTTAAACCCAATTAGCGATTGTTTGACTACAAGTTTTTGTTTGCTTAAAGTGATCGCAAATTGAGACTAATTTTATTTTTTATAATTTTTAAATTTAAGCTATAATCGAGTTATCGTAGAATCGATTTGAAGTGATGTTTGAACAAAGAGTTTAATTATTTGTAAATTTTAAAACTAAATTAGTTACTAAATAGAGATTGCGAGATGAGTTATTGTCAACATTTTCTACAAATAGATGTTTACTTTAAAAGTTTTAATGAAATTGTCAAAACTTGTCCATAAGCTTAGATTATTGTTCTAATAAAACAGATAATTTAATTGATAAACCCAAACTTATGTGGACTCATTTTGATTATTTCATTCAAATATTCAATTGTAAAACATTGTTTCATTTAAGGTTAGCATTCAGTTACTATTGTTTGCATTGGAAAAAAATTTGTTTACATCTCTTAATGTGTCCGAAAGCGATATTTCAAATTTAATCTTGATAAACAAGGCTTAATTAGCCTTATTAAGCGTATATAATAATTGGTTATATTTTAAATTTATACGATTAGTTAGGTTTGAATGTAAGCAATAAGAGAGCTTTGATACGATGTCGTCAATAGACGCACCTCTGAAGTGAAAACGAGTGTTAATTCCATTCCTTCACTACTATTCCCACA
>JAQIYC010000116.1:0-20209 GCA_034699545.1 Porobelba spinosa
GACCTGGACCCCCCCTTTGGTTAGGTCTGGTCTTAATTAGTGTTTGTATTTCTGCAGGTCTTATGAAATGCATATAAAAATATATTACAATTTAGTTGTTTGTCTCCAACTAAGCATACCTTTCATACTCTTTGATATATTACGCGAATAAATGTTTGTTTAGAGTTTATGGCATTTGTAGAACAACACGAATATGTTTTGTCAATCAAACAGACAATTTATACCAGAATTTTCATATTTTGAGTGATATTTCTTTCGTTCACCTAATCCATTAAGAATAAAATGTCTAAACATTTATCAAGTTTTATAAAGTAGACAAATCCGGTTAAAATGTGATTAAGTTTTAACTAAATTTGAGTATATTTTTGAAATTAATTTATATGATTGCAAAGAATGAGTGTTTGTGTGCAGTCGTACATATCGTCAATAATTGCAAACACATTGAATGCAAAGCAGATCGGAATTGGAGACAAACAAAAAATAGATTAATATATCCGATGATTGATTGGAGAAATATATTCAATATTTTCCTTAGTTTTACAACGACTGCGAAATTGTATTTCAATTTGTGTTTTAATGTTTTGCGTAAAACTTTATTTGAATTATAATTCATATATAATTGAATATTGCATTAAAAATTGAATTTATTGGTTAAATGTTCTCAACAAAAATAGTTAAAATTGTCAAATTGTGTTAATTAACAAGAAATGATTGAAAGCATTGATTATTTATAGCGAAGTCTTATTCAATTTAGTCGAATCCGTCATAGTTTGCCAATTGGTTTAATTGATAAATTCGGTGATCACTGATCACTGATTAGTTGGCAAAACATTCATACATTAGAAGTGAAAGTCTTTTTGAAACTTTTAAAAAGATTTGTTTTCGAAAATTAAATGTCACCCAAAAGACGAGAAGACGTCTTACAGCGAATGTAGAGCCGAAGAGGAATCATATGTTTGATGTGATGGCAACTAATCTTCTCTTTCATGTACTGTGTCTTCAATTTTGTTTTTCTCATTATTTATGATTTTCGCCAAAACTTCGCAAAAACATTGAACGCAATAAAAGACTTGCTTTCAAATACAAATCATTATCTGAATGTGGGCTCAAAACTAGATAATAGAAAATAAATCTCAAAACAAAATCGATAGAGTCTTCAAAAATATTTCTACTTTTTTCCAAAAATCATTTCAAATAAGGTATCAGTCATTCAATTGAATTCGATCTCAGATTTGCTCGAATTAGAGCTTTGATTGCATTGAAAAAATATAGTTATTATTATATCTATTGATTTAATCATTAAATTTGAAACTTTGCGACTAAACGAAAACTTTATTAAATTTTTTTTGTTGAGTAAAATAATTCGCACATAATTGCAAATAATTGAATTCTTAAATTTGATTTCGATGTAGAAAAACAATATTATAGTTGATATGAAAATTATATTATATGAAAGTTTCAATCTTTTCATAATGAAAGTATGCATTTTGTTTGTTATTCACTTCGAAAATGTGATTTGCATTGAATTGTCGCCGAAATGCTAAACATATATTGTGTGCTCTTTCGGTCCGATTCGTGCATTTATTCAAAATAATTCATTTCTAAAGCATTACTTCCTTTTGCAATCTGTTCAGCAGAATCTCATAGATTTATATTTATTTTTAGTCACATTTATCATGATTTTCCGTACAATGAATGATAACTCTTTCAAATTGAATACAAGAATTGCTTAATTTATAATTAAAGTCATTTTTAATTTACGTATGTCTTCGTCAGAATTCATATCAAAAGCTACTGTAGTTTGAAAAATGTTTGAAATAATGAATTCTAATTATGTATATCTTTACGAATTAATCATTTAAATGTTAAGAATACTATTTTAAGCATAGATTGCGCTAAAAATGATTTAATTTAGTATAAAATGGTTTTACATGATTCGGAAGAATTTTAATTTAAAACGCTAATAGATATTGAGATTATGTTAATCATAAACTATAGTCACACTTACCGATGATTTATACAATTAATCAACTTTTTGTTTGCAATATTAAAGGTATTGAAAATTGAATTGTATTGGAATTTATTGAAACTAATATTTGTAAATATTTTAAAACCAAATTAACAATAAAGGAGTTTAAAAGAAAGAAAAATATGTACTTTTAAAGAATTTTAATGAATTTTCTACCCGAGCCGTAAAAAACGGCAAAACTTTACATCTTTTTACTCCATTCAGTCGGCTTTGTGTGAAAAGCGAAATTATAATCTAATTTAAGCTATAAATAACAGTTAAATTATATATTTATTATTCTTATAGTCGCATAAAAGAATATATGGCCTTAAATAGAAAACGCTTTTATTATTCTTATCAAAAGTCCTAATGAGAGCCCATATTAATGATGTGACAAATATAATGAGTCGATTCGATACAATAGCTCATAAAGTGAGCTCTTATTGAACTACAAACTCACTGTCAATGTACACACAGTACAGACTCAACGTTTAAATCAAACGAACAATTATAGTAATTTGAATCGATTCTGGAATTTCAAACGCAAATACAAAGCCACAGATGCTCTCAAACATATTAAGAGTTGCTATAGTTTTTAGTTCTCATCAAAATTGAGAGATTTTTGTCTATAAAAACAAATAAAAGATTTTTTAAACGAATAAATATATTTTCGAGTTCAGGAAATATTTGTTTTTGGTTTTGACTCAAATATGTAGTACAACATAAATAAATATACAATGCATTTAGCTTTTGTAAACTTACATCAAAGTTTAAATTATGTCAAAGTTTTGCCAATTTTTGTGAAAATAGATTTCAATTTTATAGATTTTAATATTTGACCATTGAACAAGAACAAATTTTGAGAAATTGATTTTTCTATTGATAAAAACTATTGCAAATTAATTTTTACTATTTATACAGTTGTTTATTTAATTGGTAAATGTTTTGGGGTGGAAGTGGCCACATGGGGGAGGGAAGTATGATCTCCAATACTCTTGGACAATTTTTCAAAAATTGGAATTCATACTTTGGGTAAAATTTAGGGCATTCACTCACCATCATGCAATTTTTTTGTTATTTTGAAAGAAGGTAAATTAAAAACAATAAAATTTTATTTGTTTAATTTTTTTATCAAGTCTTTAGTTAATTAAATTTGTAATGAATAGCGTCTCAAATATGTATTTTAGTACAGACTATAGTTTTAAAATTTTATTTTTATTTACCCCAGGTTATTTAGACATGATTGATTGCAATATCATTTTTAAACTTTACACTAAAAACTGGTTGAATACTGTACTGGTTGAATTTATACCCCTTTTAGGAATTTTTTGTGGTCATCTCTGATTTAGGGAGAAAAGTAAAATTTAATCTAATTTTTTGAATTAAAAACATTTTATTATTAACGTTACAGTTTATTTTTCCTTGGCGATAATTGTTGTAATTTTAAATTAAGGTTGTATATTAAAATGGTATTTAATTTTCTTTTTTCAAATTATAATCTTATTTTTTTTAGATATTATTATATAATGATTAGTATTTTTTTAAATATATTAAAAACTCATTATTTAGAAACATGTTTGCAAGATAAAATATATTTATGCATAAATATTAATAATTAATATTTTAAAGACATTTTGCTCGAAATTCGTTTTGATTTCATTTTAATGTTTGTTTTGTTTTGCATTTATTTTGTAAAAATTCATTTTATTGTTATTCTTACGATAATTAACTCATTAGTGATTAGATAAATCAAATGACAACAAACTTCATTAGATTTAAGCCAAACACTGTAATGAACTCAAACTCATTAATTATATTTTATGCAATTTTACAGAAAAAGTTCCGAAAATATATATAAGTATTTTATGTCTCCTTTTTAAGCACAAACCCTAAGCACTAAATCAATAATCTATTGATTGCAGTAAATATTATTGAAGTTAAAGAAAGTGTTACTAAATTATATGTCAATACAATTCTATTTATACCATAATATCATTACATTTTTTGATAAACATATGAATTAGTTTTAAGTTTATTTAACTTGTATAGATGTTATGCAAATTTTATTAGGCGGGTAATTAAATTAAAATTATCATTTGATTAAAATTATAATTATAAAATTTTTATTTATTATATTTCATCTGTTTGAATAAATTTGATAGGGGAGTCAGAGAAAGGTGATATATTCGTTCCCCTATCCCTCTGGTCATAGTTGATGTGGGATTTTAATTAATTAGTTCTACAATAATATCTGGTTTATTGGAAATTTGTATTTATATATATGACATAATTTAACAACAGATCTAAATATTTGCTAAAATAATATTTATTTAATTAATTGGCAAAACTAGAAATTAATTGTTTTGAAGAATTGAAATGAAAATATATTAAAATATAAATTAAAAGTTCAGTTTTTACCAAACGTGGAATTGTTGGTTAGAAAAATAGAAATATTATATTTGAATTCTTTTGCCAAAAGAAAAATATTTGATTTTTATTATTGATTCTATTGACAAAAATAACTTAGTCTTTGGTTTTACTCGATGTTTAGGTTCTGTCGGCTGTAAAGATGCGTACAATTAGTTTGATTGCAATATAAGATTATTTTTTAATAATCAAATAAAATATTGTGCAATATATGAAATATGTTGTTGAGTTAAACTTTGAGTTTTCGGGTAAATGGGTTGTCGGGTAATGTCAAAACACATTGAGTGTACGCACAATGTGTTTATTGCAAGCAATCAATTGAACCGAACTTAAAATGGTTGAGAAGTTTAATTAGAGAATTCACATAATGTGAGAGAAATAAAGATTTAGAGAAAGTCTTTTATTTCGGAAATCAATTATTCATTCAATTCAAATGATATTATGACAAAGATTTTCTAATTATCTTTGGTTTCGCTTTGCGTTCGCTTTTGTTTTAAAGTCAAATCAAATGATCGATAGATCGATAGTTGAGGTATTGGTGGATATACTCTACTTTCAAATATTTTTAACTTTATTTTAAGATATCTATGAGTTTGAGCTAAAACTTAATCACACATTCATTTATAGGTTTACTTTTAATTTTAAATTTAATTTACTTTAAATATAAAATTTCGAACTTAAATGGTTTTTATTGATTAAAATATTGAAAATGTTTTGAAACATGAATTCCGTTAATATAAATGTTTGAAAAGAAATAAATGCAAATTGTTTTGCATTCCATTATTTGGTGTATTATTTCTAAAAAGTAGTGAAATTTCTCATATATTGGACTAATGACACAAAAACGAGTGAAACGAGAACTGAATCCAAAGGGAATTGTCGAAGAAGTGACAGAATAGCAGAAATTCATTTATAAAAATCCATTTCTTTTATTTTGATTTGATTTTGATCTATTGTTATAGTCTTTATTGTATTCTAACTATTTGAGCCAAACAAATAAGTTTTTGTTTCGAATTCCGAGTTTCTTATTTCATTTGTTATAAACTAATTTTAAACTTTAAATCAATTATAAAAAACAAAATTTATTAATTTTGGCCAATAATTGCAAAACCTATTCATTTGTTTAGTTTTAGACAACAATCACTTTATAATTAATGAATAGATGTTTTAATTCGCGTTTTTGTGCAAACATGAGAATACGAAATAAAATAATATTTTTTGATAATAAATGATTTGTACGAATAGGCAATTAAAAAATGAAAGTGAGAATTGAAGATAGATTAGACTGAAATTAATTAATTATTTACATTTAAATTAATAATATTTGATTAGTTGTTACCATTAGTCGAAATTAGTTTAGTTTTTGCAGAATTTGTTCATTGAATTGAATGCAAATTAATTTGCGATAATTGTTCTAATGAGAGGACATCTTCTAAATTGTTGAATGAGAATCGATTTTACGTCTGATAATTAAGTTAAGCCGATCTATCATTTGGACAATAGCCGTATCGTTAATGAATTTTTATGGATTTTATATAATCCCTTTAGTATGATATGAGCGCTTTTCGAGCAAATTTAGTCACAAATGGCAATTGCACCCACCTATTCATTCGTCATTGCTCATCTAAATCTATTAATTATTATAACTTAGTAATACATATCTTCTTTCAACGTTTTTTCTCTAATAGTCAGCAATAAATATATTTATTTATTTATTATTAATTAAATCAGTTTATTAAATGGATTGAGATTTTAGCTTGGTTATAGTATTTCGAGAAAAGTTAAACTCTACTCGATTATTACAAATAAGAAAACTATAAGATTGGTGAACATCGATAACAAGGTGTGATATCAACTTGGTCAACTGCCCTAAAAACAGTTATAGCTTTGATAATAAGAGATCTGATTGTTTGCGTCGTTTGTCGAGCGCTTGTGTTTGTCTAAGTCTATTCGCGAATCTATTTCTATTTTTCTATTTTACTTCACTCTTATCGAGATTTGAGATGTTTTTATGAGAAATAAGTCACAGAAATAGAGATTTGGCAGAAGAGGCTGAGACAGACAAATGCAATGTCAGTAAGACTACTGTAACAGTAGCACCGGTACAGTAGGACAGTGTCAGAAAAATACTGACTTAATGGAACCTCTCGAACACATTAGTTGGGTTCGAGTGCTACTCATTCTTCACATATTTCTGCAATTAATTAATAATAAGAATCTCTTCGTTTCCTAACCTTATTATTCTTGTCGACTATTATTTATCGTTGAATCTGACGTTTGGCCATCACTTCGGCTTTAATCCATTCATAATGTCTTTATTCAATGCATATATTCCTTACGATTCTGTTCTCAGTTTGCAATTGTCTTTTCAATTATTCATTTTTCGATTTGATGTAATGATAACACGTTTTGTTCAATTGTAATACACTTTTTCTTAATTTGCAAAACAAATAAAGTCTAATTCCAGTCATTGTTAGCATTGTATTATCGAGTTTAGGTGCCAATTGTGCAATGTAGCCAGTGTACATTTTACAATGCATTCTACATTACTTGTTAGAGCAATGATAAATAAAGCAAATTTACATTTCAAAGCTTTCCTCTTATTTGGATAAAATAATTAATTAATATTCTTTAGTAGCAATCGATCTGAAAATGCAAATTAGACTAATTTCTTCAATATGTTTATCATATTTTTCAATTACTTATTATTTATGCGATTATTATATATCAATTCAAGTCGTATTGATTAGACATAAATTATGCATTGGATGAACAAATTTCTGACAAGATAAATGATAATCAGGGCGAAATCTACAGAATTTTATTATCGGAATAAGTATATGTTTGCGAAGAGTCTGAATGATATATTTTGTTCGTAACTGTTGTGTAAAGTGAAGTAACACAACATAACATGTATTATACAAATGGTTGCGACTCGAACTCAATGCCGATGTTATGATTCTATCAATCCAAGCAATCCATACAATCCATGCAATTCCACTCAATTGAAAAAACTTTTTCTATTCACCAATGGATTTGTTTCTGAGAAAAGAGACGAAAAAAGTGGAGTTTTTGAGTTAAAGCCAATATTGAAATCTTGACAAAAATCAAAGTAAATAATTTTATTGCAAATCCAATTGTATATTCAGTGACAAGTCTTCGATCTTAAATTGGTTTTTCAGAGTTAGAGCTTTGCTTTTCATCGATTTGACAGAATTTTGAAAAACGCAATTTTTATATTTCTAATTATAATCATTTGAATATCCCTTTTGAGGCCATGTTTTATATTTGAAAGTATAATCATTTCAATATAATATTTTAAACTTTTATACTATAATATTATAATATTTTATTTAAAATCTTGTTTTCCAACACCACTTCAGTCATCACTGGTTGCATAATATGTATATTTTTTATTTGCATAAACAAACATCTTGCTAATTTTAAAGGAGATTTTTAGATAGTATTCTTAGAATTAATCAAACTTGTTCAACCAAATTAATTTCAATTATTTCTTAGCTTTAAATCTCATGTTTTTAGTTTGTTTTCTTCGCTTTTGTAAAACAATAGTTTTTGTAATTTTTTTCACATTCTCTTTGCAATAAAATTTTAAAACTAAAAACTAAATAAAAACAGTTTAGATAAAAGATTATTTCCATTGAAAGAGTATTTACATAAAGTTTATGCATTCACTAATGAATTTTTGCAAATTTTATAAGAGTCATGTCTTTTACCATTTCGATCAAAGCAAATGTTACTTTTTTTTAAATAGTTTGCTTAAATTTTATTTATTTTTAAATATTACGTAATAATAAAATATTGACTTTAATCTCGATTATCGTTTTTCTTCTCAAATATAATGTAAACTTAAAAAAAAATTTTGAAATGAAATTTTTATTGTGTTTTCTTTTTTGTTACGTTAGAAAATAGTTTATTTCATATAATAAATGAATATAATTTCGAACAAAAAGTTTTTGAGTAATAAATTTAAACGAAACTTCTCGTTCAGAGATAAGTTGAGAGAAATTGATTAATTTAAATGCTTTCGAAGACACACTAGATCTCGCATACGAGCCATTCGTTTCATATACTTATGTCATATAAAACGAGTTATTATTAATTTTTTAAAAAGATTTTGAAACTAAACCGAAAAGTATTATTGGAATTGTGAAAATAAAAATGTACTTAATTTCAGGGATAGCACCATTAGATTGAGTCGGGGGTAAAAAAGGCGAATTTTGGTTTTATTTGTATAAAGATAAGAATTTATTATAATTGCCGAAATTTTTAGTCAAAATATTTTCTTTTGAAATTTATTTGATTTTAATTTACTAATAATTTGTTAATTTAGTTTATCAGGCAATCAAAAAATTTATTAATTAAAATATTTGTTCACTTTTAAGACACTTACTTGGTTAAAGTTATTAAATATTACTTGGTTGTATTTTATAGGACGAATTTTTAAAAATTGAGCTATAGATTAAACCTTGATCGCATCCCCATTGCACTCCTATTTTGGATGACTATTTAATTTGAATTTAGAATAAACTTATTTTTAATGCAAAAGTAATTTGTGTTTTGAGTCGAAATATGCAAAACTATATAATATATGAAATAATAATATTTCGATATTAACTCAATTTGTTTTTATTTGTTTTTATATATTTTATTAAACATTTGTGATATTTTGATCCGAATTCGAGCGATAATATAGTTTTTGGAAAAATTGAACGAATTTGAAGTGTTTACCACTTTTCTCATATATCTAACACTTATTTATGTCTCATTCGTTCAGATCATAGCAAATGCCATAATCTTCTCAGCCGTTAATTTGATTGGTCTGTTCGCCCATAACCTGATGGAAAAGGCCGGTCGGAAGGCATTCCTCGACACAAGAAATTGCATTAACGCCAGACTCGAGATGGAAGACGAAAACGAAAAACTCGAACGACTTTTGTTGAGTGTTTTGCCACAACACGTAGCCATGGAAATGAAAGCCGACATTCTCTCGCCCCGGGAGTTGGGCCAGTTCCACAAGATCTACATTCAGAAGCACGAGAACGTGAGCATTCTTTTTGCTGACATTGTCGGCTTCACTGTCCTGGCCTCCCAGTGCTCCGCTCAAGAGTTGGTTCGTTTGCTCAATGAACGTAAGGCTTGTCTAAGGAATAGAAAAGTTTGAAATAATAATAATTAATAGAATTAATACAAATAACAAATAATTGAAACGAATTACAAATAGAAAGCTTTCAAACAATAAATACATTTCAGTGTTCGGTCGGTTCGATCAGTTGGCGAATGACAATCACTGTTTGCGAATCAAAATACTCGGCGATTGTTACTACTGTGTCAGTGGTCTTCCAGAGCCGCGTTCTGATCACTCGCATTGTATGTCTAACATAAAAACATAACGAATTAGTTAAACAGTTGTTAAAATTCAATTGGCATTCCTAAGGCACTGTCGAAATGAGTTTAGATATGATTGACGCCATAGCGTCGGTCGTTGAGGCCACGGATGTGAACCTGAATATGCGGGTCGGCATTCACACGGGAAGAGTTCTGTGCGGTGTTCTGGGCCTTAGGAAATGGCAGTACGACGTCTGGAGTAATGACGTCACTCTTGGTTTGGATTTACTATTGAATTGGATTCTTGGCTCAAATTACAATATTTCAATCGAATCTCTTTTAGCCAATCAGATGGAGGCGGGCGGAGTGCCCGGTCGGGTGCACATCACTCAGGCCACACTCGACTGTCTTCACGGCGAGTATGAGGTTGAGAATGGTTTCGGTGCTGAGAGGAACAGCTATTTGAGGGAACATAATGTGAACACTTATTTCATAATACCTCCAATGCATAGGCGAAAGGTTTGGATTTGCTTTCGCTTCAAATATACACAATTCGATTAACACTTATTTTTGGTTCATTTACTTACAATATATTAAATATTAAACAAAAAGCCATTATTTCTCTAATTATATCATTTATTGTGATTCCAATGAATTTAATGTTTGAATGAATTTCAGTTTAAAGTTTGCTTTTTATTGATTAAAGTACTAAAACTTATCTCTAAATGAATGCAATATTTTGTGAACAAAAAGAAAAACAATAGTTTAGAATAAATACATTAACTATAGAGAAGGTCATATAATAAATGGGAAAAAGTGCATAATATTAATAGTAGTAATGATTGTATATTGCCTTTGGATAGAGTTATGGAAATGTATGGAAATATAATATTAATTTATATATTATATAAATGTTTGCAATGTTTGTAGTGAAGCATAAAATCAAAGGCGAATTGATTCGAGTTATGCTTTTATCGCAAAAATTCGACTAATATTTTATTAATAAAGTAACGCAATATTGAACTATTTTTTCTAAATCACTTAACCGAGGTGGCCAGAGTCTTGTCAGGGTCAGGCTCAAACATCGGTGCTTATTTTTGAAATGTTTTAGGTGATGCCGATATTGTGAATAATTCTTATATCATATTAAGAATATTTTTTGAATTTTAATTACACAACTTATTTAGACTTAATATAATGATTATATTCGTAATTTCTAATTATAAACTATAAATATTTACAAAAATTGATGTGGTATACCGTATAAAGATGTACCATTATTTAAGTAATGAAAATGTATGGCCACCTCTCATCTCAATATTTATTCAATTTGTTAGTTTAGAAGTTAGGGCAACAATAAATTCTGATTTATTTATATAGTTCTTATTTTTGAAGTTTTCTTCAAAACATACAAATCTTATTTTCCAGACTCTGACAAATCATTTTGTATTCACAAAGTTTTAGGAATAAACTTTAAGATTTAAATAATTTTATTCATATTTTATACTTTCGAAGAAAAAATACATTTTTCAAAAAAGTTTGGAAATGATTATTGAAAAGAAAAGCGATTTATTAAATGAATTATTGATTGTTTTCAGCCATTTCTGTTCAATACTCTACAAGTGAGACAATTAGCCGGTTCTACCAAAAGAAAGCTATCGTTTAAGAACGTATCGAATGTCGTCATTCAGTTATTGCATTCAATTAAGTACAGCATTGATGTCCCGTTTGCTAATATGGCAATGATTCCCAGCATTCAGTCGACAAACCTCGACAACCAATTACCCAAAAAAGTGAGACTCAATCACTCAATCACTCATTGCTTTAATCGGTATTCAATTTAATGATTGTTTGAATTAATGCGAATCAGTTCAAAGTGACCGATAAGTTTCGAAAGCCCTTTAAGAAGAGGCATTCAGTGGTGTACCACCAGGGCACCAATAGGGTCAACAAATACTTAGCTCAGGCTATCGACGCGCGAAGTGTGGACAGAGAGAAGTCAACTCATGTTAATGTCATTACTTTGTGTTTTAAAGACAAATACAAAGAGAGACAATATCACGAAGAGAAAGACCTTGGATTCGGTATGGCCTTAGCCTGTGCTATGGGTGTTCTTATTTTGTTGGCCGGTCTTCAGATCGCAATACTTCCCAGGTTTGACACGATTGGCACTTAACATAATTTGATGACATATTAATTGCAATCATTGAATCAATAGAACCATAATTTTGGTCATCTTATTCTTAGTGGCTTTTGTCTGGATATCTGTGCTATTGATTCTTGTCTTAGGGGCTCGTCTTCAGGTATGGCTTAACTTTATAATTCTGACATTTTATATAAATTCTATTTTTATGAAAACGAGTCAATCCGTATAGAATTTTCTCTATTGATGAGTAAAAACTGTTTTGAATCAAACGAAATCTCTGTTTATACAAGAGATCTCTTAATTTAAACATAGTCTCAGAACTGATCCAAAAAAGATTGTTTATGTAATTGAAGCTTAATTTCAAACTGATTCCCAAGAACTTAGATTTGGTTTCGAATATAATTTAGGAATTTGTGTCTCTAGTGTTGTATAAATCAATTAAATATTATAGCAATTTGTTTAATAAGTAATAAAATAATTATCAGTGCGTTTGTTGGGATATCTCGAAACACTTTCTTTTACGTCTGGGAATAATGATCTTCACAGTCGTCATCATTTATTCAGTGGCTCAGGTGAATGTGGTAAGTGCTAAGACGTCTTTTATATCTATTACCAATTTATGGTCGAAACCCAACAGCTTTAGACCAACTTTTCTATTAATTTCTGTTTTGCAGTTCACTTGTCTCGAAGACTCGTCGTGTGGATCGAGCGGTTCGACCAATGAGAAGATAGAGAGCGATGAGCACCGCTTGTGTCCATTCCCGCACTACATAATCATGAGTTGCATTCTCTCGTTCTTCCCATTAGTCATATTCCTAAGACTGCCAATGATGCTGAAGGCGGCTCTACTCATCCCTATGGCCGCTGTCTTCCTCATCGTTATCGAGTTCACTCACAACAGACTCTTTCAGTGCACTTATGAGTGAGAATTGCCCTAAACTTTATTTAATTATCTATTTATTGAATCGAGTGAACCGAACCCAAACAGATTCGGCGTTCCGCTCAACATCACGGGTCCGGTCATTATTGTGCACTTCGTGTTGGCTGTTCTGATTCACGGCCGACAAGTCGAATGGACCGCTCGCTTAGACTTCTTGTGGAACTCTCAGGCCTATGAAGAGAAGGCAGATATGCATGAGTTGCAGAACAGCAATCGACGCATACTTTTTAATCTTCTGCCGTCACACGTGGCCACACACTTCCTCGACAATCAGTTTAGGAATAATATGGTATTATATTAATCCCAACTTATTATAAATTAATTAAATTTCTCTATTAATGCATAACTTTTGACATTTTCTATATTTTTGTAACAAATAATTAAATAAATTTGTATTTTGTTTGCATTTCAAGGATCTCTATCATCAATCATACACTAAAGTCGGAGTATGTTTTGCATCGATTCCAAACTTTATGGAATTCTATATGGAATTGGACGGCAATAATCAGGGCGTAGAGTGTCTTCGTCTGCTCAATGAGATTATTGCAGATTTCGATGAAGTAATTAATTCTTTTTAGATAAATAAACACTCATTTAGTGATTAATGTTTATAATGAATCAGTTATTAGATCACGAAAAGTACAAAGCGATCGATAAGATTAAAACAGTCGGCAGTTGTTATATGGCAGCCATCGGATTGATTCCAGAGTACAGAATACCGGTGAGGATTGAACTTTCATTTCACTCAAACTATTCATTCGTTTTTGACTTTTCAACTGTTTTCTCAATTCGATGAAATGCACGTCTGAACCCAAAAATTGTTTTTATAGGAGACGGACAATGTGTTTGCAGCCGAATGTATGAGTTGTTTAGTAGACTTAGTGTTTGAAATGAGGGATCGGTTGTCAGAAATCAATGAAAATTCTTACAATAACTTTATGCTTCGCACGGGTCTCAACATCGGACCCGTCACCGCCGGAGTTATAGGTTTGACATTTCATTTAAAAACCTTTTGATTAAATGATTTTATAAATAATTGATTTTTGTTGTCCTATACACTACAGGCGCTCGAAAGCCTCAGTACGACATATGGGTTAGTAATTGATTGTTACGTCTATTAGGTCTATAAATCTAATTGTGTTTGACTGCCCTATAGGGGGACACTGTTAATCTCGCCTCGAGAATGGACAGCACAGGCCTACCCAACCACACTCAGTGCACTGAAGAGGTCTATCTGTTGCTTAAGGTATTTAATATTCTTCCAATTGATTAGATTTGATTTGAGTTCTAATTGTATTACTGGCCTATCGGTGCTGTTCAGGACTATCCGTACGAATTTCAATGTCGCGGAAAAGTGAAAGTGAAAGGAAAGGGAGAAATGACGACATATTTTCTAATTGATCGCAAAAACCAGAGAAACCGTAATAATTATGATTTTATCGGTTCTGCAAATAACGGTTCCCACCGCCCGAACCCCATTGCTGGTAGTGTTCCAACGCCTTTGAGTTTAATAACTAACGATAAAAATAATTTGAAAAACAACTCAAACTCTAAATCAAAGAAAAATATTCCGAATATTAATAATAATAATAATAAGAGTCATAATAGCAGTAAAACTAATTTTACAAATTCTCCATTACTTCAGTCGAACAATAGATATCCGGTTAAGACCTCAGATGTAAATAAGGGATTGAATTCGATTCCGGGTTATAATCCGCCGAAACCTATAATAACAGATTCCGAACGACCGGAAAGAGTGAAATTTAATAAATCGCCGCTAAATACCATCAAAACTATAGCTGAAGAGACCGCTCCTCCCGTTCTCGCCACTAAAGGCGACGCCTGGGAAACGCTCAAAGAGTTAAGTTCTTCTGTTCCGCCGCCCCCTCCAGAATCAGACTATTTTGTCAGCTCTCAGACCCCTCAACGACCTCTTACTATAGTATCTCCGACTGGAGTACAAGAAACCAATTTGGATGACATAACGCCTCCACTTCCGCCCAGAGACCACTCGACTGCTCGCCCTTCGCTCAATTCCAGTCTAACCAACAGAAGTAGTGCACAGAAGCCAAGTCTAACCAACGCAACCAAACCATTGCTGCCCTTCTCTTCCCCAACAGCTTCTCAAAGAACCACATCATTGGCCGAAACAAATCGGGCGACCGTTCAAAGTCAGGACAGTTTAGACGACATCGACAACACTCAGGCGACGTCTACGCGAGGAATGGGTAGACCGTCTTCGGTGGACGAGTCTTCACTTTATCACTCGACGTCTTCTTCTTCCTCAGGAGTGGCGCCGATCACTGACGCAGAAACCACTTATGGAGGTTTGACGCGAACCGATTTGGACACACCGTCGCCGGCATTCAATCGCAATTCCGGCGGTTCTGCTAATCTTCAATGGGTTTACCCGAACCCCGAGACCACTACCGACGGCGAGCACTCGTTTGTCCGAACCCACAATAGAGACGATTTGTGTATTTTCATTAAACGCAGTCATAATGACTCGTTTGGGAAGAGAAAGACTGAATCGAGTGCTCAGACTGAAGGCATTCAACCGAACCTGAAGAAGCACTACCATCACGTCCATCACCACAACCATCCAAACCATTCCCATCATTCGTCAAACCCTAACACTCAGAATGCGAGACATTCGAACTTCAAAAGCCATGGATCCCATTCCGGCTCTTATAAGAGCGACGGCTCTTCTGGAACTAATAGCGCGCGAAAGAGACATCGAAACAGCAAAAGAGATCAAAGAAGTAAAGATGACGACGATATCAATGCCCCGCTTCTGCACAAACATTCGTTTAGTGGAAGGGCGGCGACGAGTGATACGGAAGAAGAGATTGATCTGAATCTGATTGGCGCGGCTTCGAGGAAGAGTCACATGGATTTCGTCCGGCGGTCGCCATCTTTCGGCTCGAACTCTGGCCGAAGCAGTGAACGGAAGGGCAGTTTACCCGACTATTACAAATCGAGTTCAAAATACGGCAAAATATTTCCGAAGCGATTGCCTTCACTCGAGAGTGTGTCGAAACAAAGTCGTGATTTCGTTGAGTATTCGCCTAAACTCAGGAGCAAAGGCTCTCTTCCAATGATTCCACTCCAAGAACTGCGAAATGTAAACGAAGTTTTGGCCGAATTTGGGTATAAGAAGGAACGGCTCAAACCTAATAACGAATTCTGCATTAGTTTCGAAGAAGAGGTCGACGACAAGAATGAGGCCAATACTGATGCGACCATTGCTTCCAATAAAGACAATCAATGCGAACACGAATTGATGAAAAACCGAGCGCTCAGTTCGAAAGACGACACTTTGGCCGCAGCTCTGGTCGATCTCGAAGAGCAGTTCCACAAGACTTCTCGTCCGATGGCCTTTCGGTTTCCATTAGAAGACATCGATTTCACAAATAATAAACAAAAATATTGTAATAAAAGTCAAAACAATTCAAATCGTTTCGCACAAAGAAAACACACCAAAGAGTCTGAGTATGAAAACCTCGATTCAGATGACATTCCCTTCTATGAGGGCGACAACGAAGAGGATGAGGAGTACAACAAAGATGAGGACAACCGGTCTTCAGATGTCCTTCAGTTGGTCAGCGACAACAGCGATGGCGACGAAGACCAGTCCTTCGATGAGTCGAACAAATTGTTTGACACTAACTGTGATGAGAGCGTCGCCGGACTTGACTGCATGTCTGTCCTCAACGACGCCGGACTCACTGACGCCGAGGGAGCGCTCAGTGATGTTAACTCTCTTCTGAACGATGGCGGACACGACGGCGATATGGATGACACGAGTATGTCCTCCAGATCTGGTGCCAGTTCTCGAATGCTCGACAATATTGACTCAATTAATCTGATGTATGATTCGGAGTTTGAATACCCGGCGCCGAACAGACATCTTCGGCCCGACATCCTATCAGATGAGGACTGTTTCATTGTGGGTGCGGACAGTGATATAAACATTGACTACTTGGAGGGCCAGCACTCGGCCGGCAATCTCGTCACTCCGACTACGTTAGCCGAGAGACTGGAGAACATCCGAGCGATTACTAACAACATTACCCGAAATTTTGGCCAAACGAACGCCGAAGGGTTGAGAGGAAGAGCCAACGAGACGGACGACTCCGAGACGTAGTGACTAAAGAGTGACTTTGAATCGAATTAAACTCTATTTTATGTTTGATTGAGTGGTTGAGTGATTGAGTGCCAAAGGGTTTGTATTGTATGTACAGAGTATTTATAGCAAGTGTTGAACAAATCATTAAATTCAGTCTATTTTTGCTGAAATATCTTTAAATACAAGACTTTATTAGAAAAAATGAAAACCAATGAAATTGAAACTAACATTGAGTTTGCGATTGATTTTGGAGACAATTAATTAATTATTTAGAAATTAATTTACTTTTCATTACTTAATATTTAATTCAAATATGTTTTTCTATATTTTATTTATAATCAAATCAAATATTTCGTAATTTTATCAAAACTTTAATCTTTGCTCTGAAATCGATCGAAACTAATGTGAAATCTGTTAATACTAGTCGTTAACTATTGAAAGCAATATTGATATTTAGCACAATTTTACGATTAAGTTATCACTAATTTTTTACTTAAGAGTAAATCAATTTCTCAATTCGAAACTCAGTTCCAATAGAAATCTCTGTTTTTGTATTTATTATAATTATTTACAGTTCTGAACGACAAATCATTTTTTGTAAACCTTTTGTTTTAACAAATATTTCAAATTTCAACGAATTTATTGACAAATAAAATATGTTTTGAATTTCTTTTAAATGAATTTATTATTTTTAAAAAATAAATTTACAGTAATTTCCAGTTTAGAGAATATTCTCAGAGCTGTAAGGTTTGCAGAAATTGAATTCTAATTATTACTAATTAGATGTTTAGGTAATTGACGCGCGTTCATAATGTTTATAGAAATTAAATTCAAATTGCATTCACTTATTAGTCAATTCGTATATATTTTACTTCAGTTTATAATTTAGTCTTTCATTGATTGCAATCTTTTTTATAAAATGACTTTTCGTCAACCGATTGTGTTATTGAGTTTAGTTATATTGAGACAATCGGTGGTCAATACAAATAGTTCCGTTCAAATCGATTGTCGAACCCATAGAATGTCTGACATATCTTTGGAATACTTTCTTCAATACTGTGAACCAAAGTTCTGCAAATGTTCTCTGACTTCATGTCCCGAATGGTTCGGCGATATCGGCGACGCTTTCGCCTCTGTTTTCCATCAAAGCGCTAGCGATCCGACCCTTCGGTACATCTGTAGGCACCGGAAGAAAGAGACCAAATATGAAATCGGTTTAATTGACGGGAATTTCCTATACGTCGAGACGTTTTTGACTACGAGTGGAGTCGTTGACGTTCGCACTGAAGCGCAATACCTGACCATTAATACCGACAAAATTATTCATAAGTTCAATACGAGTGCTATAATTGAATTCAAAATTGAATACAAATTGTGAGTTCTTTTCATTCGAAACAATTAATATTTATTTAATAATTGATTAATTGAATGGAAAGTCGGAATATAAGCGACTTCTCCCCCGAAACCTATTACGAGATAATCTATTGGCACAACCGGTTTGAATCACTTCAGGTCTTCACTTCTCAAATAATTGGTCCAATCGGTGGTCGCAATAGACCTCATTCACAGGTTTACTCTCAAATACCTCTATATCTGGACCATATGGTTGACCACAACTTTCGCCTAGTCTTCCAATCCGTACAAATTGATCCGAATTTTCAGACAAACCCCGTTTCGATCGAAAATATCATTTTTAAGCCGAGTTTGTAGTTTTGATATTATTTTGTTTATAATTTCTAAACTAATAAATTAAATGTGTTTTTAGTTTATTATATCTGTTTGGGCCGTAAATTAGATACAAAAAGCCGGACAACGAAGTGGACGGGAGAGGGATGTCGACCTATTCTGGTCTATAGGGATAAACCAAAACAACGGCAATCAGTGTCTCATAACTATGACATCAAATGTTTTTGCGATTTCTCATCGATTGGCTTCGATTACATCGATTTCGAACAATTGGAACCAATTGTAGAATTTCAGACAATTAATCAAATTATTGTTAAAACAACAAAAATTACAAAATTTTGGACAATATTTGGTTTAATTTTATTGTCAATCAGTTTTATGATAACATTGGTCGCAATGTCACTCGAATTCGGATTATTTAAATAGAAATTTAATTGATTTTAAATTTAACTTTTTATTAAAAATATTGTGAAATATTGTACGAAATGATGAGCGGCTGTGAGAAGGGGTTAACCTTCTGTACGAATACCTAACTTAAAGATAGAATTCAGGCATCAGATAACGCGACTTATTGTTAGTTTTAGTTGGCCTCTGCCCGGGTGGAATTGACTTCACACAGGAGTTGCAATTAAAGTAATTTATTAAATTTAGTTAAAAATCAAACGCACATCACTTCATACTACAACTGAAGCAGATTAGCTACAGTTTAAATACAAGCGCTCAATACACACCAAAAAATAGTAAAAACTAATTCAAATCTAATTTAGTTTATACTGAGCGCAGACCTGCAAACTACAAACAAAGAGGTACTACTGCCGGGCCATCACACTTAGCTGAATCGCCGAATTCAACCAAACATTTTAGGCAAGTAGTCCCTACAAAGTAATGATAAAATCAGCAAAAAAATTTTGCAATGGCGCAAAAACAACTGGATAAATTTTATTTAAAATTTTACCATAATTGGAGAAATATTATTTTAAGATATTATTTAAAATATTTGCTAAATTCTATATTAGTGGTTTTAGATTAAAGTGATCTTATAATTATAAATTTTTGAAATCATTTAAGGGGCAGGGGTGGGGAAAAGGTAAATAATGAAAAATTTTAATATTAGTTATTTTTAGTTCAAAATAAGTTTTTAATGGCATAAATATATTTTAAATATTATTTAAGAAATGTGTAAGTTTAAGTTACAGCAAAGAAATTAGTAAAATTGCGACATTGGTAAAATTTTTTAAAAATTGTTATTTGACTTAAATTTTGTTTTAAATTTTATTTTATATTTGTTATTTAACTACCTTGTTTACGGACGTATAATACGCCTCGGCGTATAATGCGCGGACAAAAAATATGTTAAAAATAATTTTTTTATCAGATAGTACGCACTCGGGGTATAGTGCGCATCAAAATTGTATTCCTTTAATAATATAAAGTAAATATGATTGAAGACTGAAGAATGAAGCTTCACTGACTAGAACTAACCAATAGGAAGTGCAGCTTCAATGCCAGTAGAACTGACGACAGACT
>JAQIYC010000117.1:0-20171 GCA_034699545.1 Porobelba spinosa
CGGGAAAAATATCCGGCCGCCTTCGGCGGCCGGAATTTTTCTAGGGGGGGTCCTATTTTCGAGCAAAATCTCAGGGGGGGTCAGAGGCCAAAATTTTTCCTCAGGGGGGGTTGCGGACCTGAACCCCCCTTTTGGCCAACCCTGGGAATACAAACAATAGGTATAAAAACGAGTTTTAAGACTCAAACAAATAAAAAAATATATATAATTAATCAATTGTTTGAAACATCGATTAAAAAAAGTTATAAATATCTAAAAGAGATAAACGATAGAAGAGAACGGAATTATATTCTTATATACAGTAGACATCATAAATGTGGGACACAAACGGTTATATCTCAGCAGCGGCTAGGCAAAATTTTACCAAACTTTCCAAAATTAGCCTCTACCAACCCACGCAGCAACTATCAGAAGAATTGTTCTCATCTTTAGTTTTTATTAAAAATTATTATTCATATTTTCTAATACTAAAAAATACAAATTTTAGGGGGAAGATTAAATGTCCCAAAAACAGTTAAACGAAATTTAATTAAAATTTCTAAAGTTATCTTAAGTCTACCCACCGACGCACCAACTACCAAAAGGATTTTACTTAATTTTTTTATATTATCACTCCAAAATTTAAAATATATTTCTTTCTTAGGAACCAATTGGCAAAATTTAATTTCCAGTTACTCTTAACTTATCGTCGCACAAAAAAGGAGTTTACTTTGGTTCTTAAAATGGTTTGTATATCAAATAACAATAATTTAAATAATAAAAATAATTATATTTAATAAAAACTAATAGTTAAAAAAAATTATTGGTAGTGCGTGGGTGGGTAGAGAGTAACATTAATAAAATTTTACCTAGCAGCTGCTGAGATATAAACGTTTAATTCTGTTCCAAGTTTATGATGTCTATTGTATAGAATTCCTTATTAGAGACATAACTATGAATAGCGGCAACGCTTAAACATTGTATTTGTCGGAAGTTCTGTTGCAATTCGTCTCTAAATTACATCATTTTGTTCGACATTTTTACTCAATTTTATGTCTTCTTATATTTAATTCCCAAAAGTAGTTACAATTTAATTAAATATTCGCTATTTTCAATTCAAGCAATTAGTTTAATATTTGTCGTTAATTAAGTCGTTAATTCCAAAATGATATCAAAACAATGTAATCAGTGATAAAATCTTAATTTGAGATTTGGTTTTGGGGTAATTAATAACTTTTAGAAATAATAAAATATTTTTAAATTTCTTAATAAATACCAAATATTATTACTTTAAATATCAAATTGCAATTAATTTCAATATAAACATGAGTCATACGACACATTCAATTTGGTTAATATTAAAAATATTTGCATAAATTTCACTCAAATTCAATGCTTAGAATGTCTGACTGTCAAGACATTTGAGAGAAATCTGAAATAAAGGTCAAATAGTTTACAGCTATACTGAGTCGAACCGTAAATCGTATCGATGTTCACGTCTTTTCATTTTTGCATTCATTAATAATTAGATAAACGACTCAATCGAATGATTAACAATAAGTGACCGAAATCTGAACAAACAGTGAAAACGAATAAATAAATAAATACTAAAATAAAATGTAAAACAAATTCAACAAAATAATAGACATTTCAATAAAGAAAGACAAAATCGATTAAATTTGTGATATTTCGAGTCATAAAGCTATTGAAGTGAGACAGGACTTTGTTAGCTTATAAAATGATCAAGATTAAACATTCACTCATTCTTTTAAATTACTTTTTATTCAATTTTCATTTATCCAATAAGTCATTGACCAAAAAACTTCATTATATAATTTAAATATTAGACTTATTAATTTAAGTTTATTTCAACAAATTGTCTAAATTAATACTTAACATGCTTAGTTTTTAAATTATTAATTCTTTACCAAACAATTCAAAATAAATAATTAAGTATTAATTAATTGCGAATATCCGGACGCTGTGACTAAAATTCAAGTTTTTCACAAAACTTTTCCCTCAATAAAAATTACAATATATTCGCAAAAAGCAAATATTTATTTAAAAACAAATTCAAATAAGAATTTGTTCGAGTGATCGATCAATTCAAACATTGATTTTTCGATATTGAGAAAAGAATCGAAATAATGATATACCGAATATATATATATCGATGCAATATAAAAGCTAAACGATTCAACTTTAGAGCTATCTCTCCAATTCGGGTCATTTATATCGAATAGATTTTTTAATTAACATAATCGCCAAAAAACAAGAAAAACAGATTTCTTTTGTTAATTAAATATAATTTAAAAATTGTACTTTTATTGAAATTTAATATTAAATATAGACTATATATATAACGATAAATAAAATGTTTGTAAATTGTTAAGATTCAAAAAAATAATTATAAAATTAAAAACCAAATTAAAATAAAAGTATTACTAACGAGAAAAGTATTAAAAGTATTTTGAAGAGAGCCTCGACTGACAAATGTAATTATAAACGATTGAAATATGCCTTCAAATCATCGCTAAGTCATTAATTGTGTTTATTTTCTACGCATTCATTACAAATAGCGTTTAATATATTTTAGTAAACATTTTCCAATTTCTAACATTTCGATTGCTTCCGATTCACTTCAAATACTATTTTCAACTTATGTTTTAAATTAAATCAAAAATTCATCTTTACAATAATCTGGTTAAAAGAAATTTAATTATAGCAAGTCAAATTCTGGTCAAAATAAAGAAAAGTTTAAATTCTAAACAAATTTGAATCTAATTACAAGATTACAGTACATCGAACGACAAAGTAATTGATTTACTTTAAACTTTCGTTTCTCTAAATTATTTGTTCGTTTCAATTATTTCTAAATTTTTTTTGCAAATAATTTCAAATTTGATTTTTTGTTTCTATCGACAGAATATCGAATCCAAAACAGTATTCAATACATTATCGAATCGCTATAACTGTTTAAATTAACTAAAACTAAATAACTTTCCAATCAATCGAATCTTAATTTGAAAATAGATTTTTGAAACAATAGATTAAATTAAGAAAAGAAATACTAAAGGATTGGGAAGTAATGAAAGAAAATAAAGTGAATTAAAACTATTCAAACACAGTAATACATAATATGTTAGACAGTATTATATAAATAATGCGTTGAATCCATTGTGGAGGAGAGGGTCGACAATAAACAGGAAACTTAAGGGCTTTTAGGGCTGACAATGAATGAGCAAAGTTTGCAAAATATATACTATTATCAGAAAACGTATATAAATCGCACAATAGTTTGCACTTTATTTCCTTAAATGCTTTTTAGCCAACATTTAACCAAAAGTGGACTTAATTTCAGATCAAATGAATTAACGATTGAATTGCAATAACTCTTACCGTTATTTAATGAAAGAACGGGATGACAGGACGAGTCGAGTAGAGATACGCGTTCGAAGTGAGGCATACAGTCGGTGTCGATCACGTGGACATAGCTATACCTGCCGTTGCAGAGCACACAGGGCCAGACGATGTCCGGCAAACCATTGCATGAGCACTGAATTGTCGAATATTTAGCAGCTTTTCTGGTGGCGCCGGACAGTGCGCTCATAGAACGGACTAGTTTTCGCTTTCGCATACTATTCAACGGCAGAGTTCGCATACAGTTATGACTATCACTGTCAGAGTTACTGCTTTGGGCCGATTGGGGGGCTGTGGGGGTCAGGCCTTCCGGCGCGTTCTGCGCTGGAGATAGCTGTGGCTGCGAACCACTAGTTGTCGCCGAAGACAATGGGGTTGCTTTAGTAACTATAGGAGTCGGAACCGTCAGGTTGTGGTCAGGCGTTCCAAAGGATATAAGTCCTTTCGTAGCTCTTAATTGTCGGTACATTTCGTTTTGCTGCCGAATGCGGAACTCCAGGTCCGCCACCTGTGCCTGAAGCCATGTCCAGCGCGACGCGATGGCCGCCCTCTCGACGCACCACTTCCAACACGACCTCTTCCGCCTGCAAGACAAACATCGGTCACATTTCGATCTAAACATTTCAATTTCGGTCAACTCATACATTGGAAACATATGTCCAGTGCTTGGAATGGGAGTCGAGTGCTGTGGAGCTGAGCTTTGATCGTAGTCTTCAAACTCATCACAACTTTCTCCACCGGAACTACTGTCTGTGGCGTCCGAATCAAAACAGGTTTCAAAATGTCTTAAATTTGCGGATAAGGTGTCGAGTGTTGTAATGACCGCTTCTTTCTCTTCGGGATTGACCCGCGATTGTTGAGGTGGAGGTTGGGGTTGAGACGGGGGTTGAGATGACGAGTGGGACTGAGTTTTTTGCAATAACTTAACTAAAGACGACTCTTCAACACAATTAGCCGATTGTTGGGTAGGAGTGGTCGGTGTTTGGGGTACTTGTGTTGACACACCTAATAATTGTGGACTTGGAGTGAATGGCGGCGTTTGGGGCTGTGGTCGCACTGGAGGTGTCGATTGTGGATAATAGTCATGCAAATGGTTGGCCTCATTGCCCAACCGTTTCACTAGATTGACGAGCGCTGAAGTCGACAATCCTTTGACGCCTTCGGGAGTCAAGAGTTTCATTCGGTCCTCAACGGGATTGGTATGCATTAGAGACACAGCACTGGCGTTGAGTTCGGTGTGTCGTTGACAGCCGACCCCTAAAACCATTTGTCGGTTTCGGACAAACGCTTTCATCTGTTGTGTTAAGTGTCGGTGCGTTTGTCGGAACTGTAATCGTCTGATGCGTCGCATAAGTCGTTCTGTTTGTCGACATAAAGACATTTGTTGTTCCTTCACATCAATCGATTCCAATTGCGGTAAACAAGTCCTGCTTTCGGAACATTCACTTCGGGTCCGAGTGTTAGAGTCGTTGCCGACTTCTGGCGCTAAAGACGACTCGTTTTGCTGTTGATCTTCGGAAGTGTTGGTCTCTAGGATTGGTTGAGCCGTCAGTTCTGCACTCACTTGTGATTCACTTTTATTGAGGACTTCTTCGATCATCTGATCGACGGTTTGGTCATTGAGTGGAGAACTTTGCGCCAAATTATTGTTTTCCGACTCATTCTCACTATTGGTCTGAATGGGCGCCGACGGAGGGTTCGGAGGGTTCGGAGCGCTCGCGTCGACCGCTTTGTTCGCATTTGTTTGCTTCAGATCAGTCCACGAAATGTTCGTGAAGTCAATCCTCTGTCCGTTTTCGGGTTTCCCGCTCTTCAGAGAACTCAACAGATGTTGGGTTAGACTGTCTTTACTGCTGGCGCTGAGAAGACCCATCGCTGGATCCGATCGGGCACTGACACCAGAACTCACTGTCGAGGAAGTGGTCGAAGTGGTGGTAGCGGTAATCGAGTGAATGTCTTCTAAATTGTTACTCAAATTGCTGTCAACTTTGTTGCTGTCATTCAACTGATGCCCGTTTGAGAGCCTATTATTCATATTATTATTGGTTTCGGTAATCAATTGCTGCTTAGCTTTGACTCCAAGTGTCGACCGAATGGAGCGAATGTTCGACAGGTATTCGGATTCACTTTCAATGGATTTGTCGCTTAAGTCTATGTCTAATGTCTCGCAATTATTATCTTTGAGTGAAAAGCGAAAACGAACTATACTAGTGGTGCACATGTCATCTGCACAGGTAGGCAATGGACAAGCAATCAGTCATTACTTCATTACATCATTACTTAACTATTAATTAATTAAATAAATCGAAAATATGTAGAAAAGTGGCGATAATGTGGACAAGAGTGGGGAGAAGGCGAGGAATGAGTGCAAGTGTGGGACAACTGAGTCTCGACTCGAGTCAACTCAACTCAAGCCAAAAGAGATGGAGTGAAGACTTAAGAGCAAAGACTCACCGAAAGCAAAGTCGAGTCGAAGTGTGCGTTCGGTTGTGTGGCTTCAGGCGGGAGTTGCGTTGGGCTGAAGCACAGACTGCACTAACAAAGCACATACACTCAGCACTGGGCGCCTAAACACACACATACTCTCTCTGGTTGTGCCTTCGCTGCCAACTCTGCCTACAATCCGATTTACGTCTTAAACCGATCCGAGGTTTTCAAATGCGGGCAACGGGTCGGGTGTGTAAGGAGTGGTGCGGTCGCACAGTTGGATGTGATCAGAGTTCGAGTGAGCACAGGATGGCATACAATGGCGATCCTTCTCCTCCCATAACGAGAATGAATTTATAACGCGTTCGCAACACAAACCTGAATAGCAGTCAATGCTATAGCTCTACACACTGTACACACTGTACTACACAGTACTGCATAGGCTTAGAGTCAGTACATAGTATACATACAGTCCTCTCCCTCTCTCTCTCTCTCTCTTTCTCTACACTCACTCCACTCACTCGTCAGCACAGCTCGAGCTCTCACTCATTCAGCCTATAATCGAAATGTTTGCCCCTTTCAGACCACATACGTACAGCACTTCAATGACGTCGCGCTCTTACATCTCGTCATTGATATCAGTCCTCCATTCACTCGACCAAAGCTACTGTAGCTTTGATTGCGCTTTCAATTAATACTATGACTAATAGACTACACTTTTCTTTACCTTTTCTCCACAAACTTTCTTTCCATTCATTTAACCGATTCTTCAATTAAACAAATTCTAATCATTTGATTAAATCAAAGAAAACACTAATTCCTAACACAAGTCACAAATTAAAGCCGACTTTTCCTCCAGTTATCAAAACGTTAAAAATGATGAAATGTCTGCACTATTTGATTGAGTGTAGGATTACGTCAACTATTGTATCGATTCGACGGCAATGTGTGTTCAATACACACATTAAATGCACTTTAAATTAGTCAACAAATGCAACGCTCAGTCAAACCAATTAATTTGATTTAAACTGAATTTATTTGATTAAACCATTAAATCATTATTCGTTAATCAGTCATAGTTTGAAATAATTATAAATTTGCTCTTAATTTGCTCATCGATTCAAAATTACTTAATCAAAAAGAAACTTGCTTATGTTTACTATTATGCCATTTGTTTTCAAACCTCAGTTCTCAGTCTTACATAAATCGGCAATTTTTCCATTGAATCTAATTTAAGAATAAAATAATTAAATCAATATTTGGTATGAATTTGATTATAAAAATGAGAGAATTTGTTAATCAAATGAAAGTCTTTTGCTTTCAATAGCTCTAATCAATCGGATCGGAAATGAGTGTCTCTTTCGGCAGTTTATCATCAATTCAAACACAAATTCAAGTTTTGTATTGAAATATTTGAATTGTTAACCAAATTAAGTGAAACTAAAGTCTATTCAATGTTTTCTTTCAATTAAATTGATTTTTATCCCGAATTTGATATATGTATTGAAAGAAAACATATTCTCATCACTTGACTCGAGTTTAAACTTAACGAATCAAATGTTTAATTTAAATAAAACTTAATTTCAATACAACTAATAAAAAGTAATTGTTTTGATTAGTTATTATCTCCTCTGACATCATGTTTGGCCTCTATATTGAACGGCAGAAGATCTGTTCCTAAGAATCGAAGAGCAGATGAATCGCAAGAAAGACATAGAAATAGGAATTTGTCGAAAGAATCGGTTGATTACGAAAGTCGCGATTCGGCTCTTAATAGCTTTGATGAGATTTGCGATAAAAAGTGGACAAAATTAATACTAAAAGATTTGATTGATTTTAATGGTTTGAATTCGAGAGACAATAAGTGTGCGAAGAGTCGATTCACAAATGTTTTTGTAAATAAGATTCTTGTTGTCAAACGAGAACCGCTTCAATGGATTACTTCACATAAGAGTCACTGGAGTTTCAATGATAACAAATATTGTGAGTCTTTTGGAATCAGACTTTAGACAGAAATTTAATTTAAATTGTTTTGAAGGCGAGAGAAGACACACAAAGTATCGATTGTTTGGGAAATATGTTTTGTCTTTTAGTCGCCATAACTACTGTCCGAACCGTACGTTTAAGACGAAGTCTCAGCCGTTTACTGGTATAGGAAGTGGTGTTCGAACAAAGAGTCCGTCGAAAGACATCACATCTTTAGGAGAATTAAAGTTGGGTTCGATTTTTGGTCTTAAAAAAGACAAAACGGTTTTGACGGACAACGAAAAAATGAAAGAATTTTTGAATGAAGAGAGTCTTAACAATGTAGAGAAGGATAGGGTTAAGGTTTGGAATAGAGTTGGTTTGGATTCGAGCTCTTCCTAACACTTGATTGCTATTTGTCTGCAGATAGCCTTCGCTGAGGGATATCTGGCGGCAGAACCGAAGTCTAAGTCTTCAGCAAAACTAAGATTTTTTAATATATTCCGCGATTTGATGGGAATTGTTCTGATTATTGCGATTCTGTTTTCCTTTATGGGTGAGCTTTCGGGTACAGCACTTCCAACAAGTCTTGTCTTTACTTTCATTTTTGACATTTACTTAATTGTTGTTATGTCTGAAAGTGAACTCAAAGACACGACTTATTATGAAATTACAATAATTGACAGTTTATTGACATCGAGTACTCATTCGCACCAATAGGCGGAACATTTCGACGCGTTTTAATCGGCGGAACCAATGAAGTACATCCCGAAGACATTGACGTGACTTTCGATGACGTGAAAGGAGTCGAAGAAGCGAAACAAGAATTGCAAGAAATAGTTGAGTTCCTCAAAGACCCGGAAAGGTTTTCTGTTTTAGGCGGGAAACTGCCTAAAGGAGTGCTTTTAGTGGGTCCGCCCGGCACTGGCAAAACCTTATTGGCCCGAGCAGTGGCCGGAGAGGCTGGAGTTCCGTTCTTTCATGCCGCCGGTCCTGAGTTCGATGAGATTCTTGTAGGACAGGGCGCTCGACGGGTGCGAGACTTGTTCAGTACCGCCAAACTGAAGGCCCCGTGCGTTGTCTTCATCGATGAGATCGACTCCGTTGGGGCCAAACGAAGTAATTCGGTTTTGCATCCATACGCCAACCAGACTATCAACCAATTGCTGACCGAAATGGACGGCTTTCGGCAAAATGAAGGCGTGATTGTGTTGGGCGCGACCAACAGGCGCGACGACTTGGACAGAGCGCTGCTAAGACCGGGTCGTTTCGATGTCGAAGTCCAAGTGCCGGTTCCCGACTTCAACGGAAGGAAAGAAATACTGGATTTGTATTTAGCGAAAGTGAAATATTCGAATGACGTCGACGTCGATGTGCTCTCTCGCGGCACCACTGGCTTCACGGGTGCGGATCTCGAGAATATGGTGAATCAGGCGGCGCTCAGAGCAGCCATCGATGGACAGCCGTCTGTGGATATGAAGTATTTAGAGAACTCGAGAGACAAGGTTTTGATGGGACCGGAGAGGAAGAGCCGAATCCCCGACGAAGAGGCGAATGTGATCACAGCCTACCACGAAGGCGGGCACGTGTTGGTCGCGCACTACACCCTAGACGCGCACCCACTCCACAAGGTTACGATAGTCCCGCGCGGGGCCTCTCTCGGACACACCGCACAACTGCCTGACAAAGAGCGGGTCTTCACAACCAAAGCCCAACTCTTGGCTTCAATGGACACTCTTATGGGCGGAAGAGCTGCAGAAGAGCTCATCTTTGGGGCCGAAAAGATCACTACCGGAGCTTTCGATGACCTGAAAAAAGCAACTAATTTGGCCACTCATATGGTGAAGGACTACGGGATGTCTGAAAAGGTAAGGTTTGGGATATGTGTCAACAATTGAGACGATGTTTTCGCTGTTATCGTTGTTCAGATCGGAGTTCGAACCTTCGAAGACGAACACAACTCTCTGGTTGTGGTCAACGACTTGGCCGCCAGTACTTCGGAGAACATCGACAGCGAAATCAAGAAAATGCTTCAGGTTTTGCAAAACCAGATTTCATCGATTGCTTCGAATACTAATTATTCGAATTTGTATTCAATTGTTTTGTTAGGATTCCTACGAAAGAGCGAAGACTATTCTGAAAACCCATAGCAGAGAACACCGACTTCTGGCGGAAGCGCTACTCAAATACGAGACACTAAATGCAGAACAAGTGAAGGCTATAATCGCGAAATAGATTCTGTCTAATAATAAAGTATTTTTCAATTAGTTATCGTTTTTTAATTTATTTATTGATTGAATTAACGCAAAGCCTAAGAGTTGAGACTAAAGCCAAAAATTGAGAAAAGGTTTTAATTTTTTGCTCGCAATCAAAGGTCAAACGAATTTAGAAGGAAATCAAGAATTAGATAATTGAAGAAATTAATTGAATTAATGGAGACATAAGAATAAGACTAAGGCCTCAAAAAATTTGGTTTAAAATGTTTTAATATAACCCAAACGCCAATTAAAGCCAATTCTTAACAATCAATAAACTGTACAAAAGAACTAACAGTCGAGACAAACATCGAAGTCTCAAACTATTTGAGAATTACATAGACTTTAAATCAATGGCACTTCCCGTCCACTCTCTAACTGCCAATCTCTGGCCACCCGTCCGGCCAACCGGCGCTTCTCTACTCGTATTGCAATTTTCAAACGCTATTTACAAAAGTATTCAAAACTCATTTTTTTCGATTCAAAGTCATTTCGGTTAAGACAATGAGTGCCTGTTTTTCGGCCGACTCGGAAAATGCCGACACATGTCGAAGAGCTTCGTCCGCGTGCTTTCGGGCCAGAATGCGGGTGTGGTCTAAGCCGTCGCTCTGAATGCAAATAAGGGTTTATTAGTGAAACGTCAGTCAATGCCCGAACGCCTGTCAGCGCATACCTTCATAACCGCTTCGTATGCCTTCTCCACATCTCCCGGTTCGGAGAATCGTCTCATAATCATAATGTTTAGTTCCGGGAACTTCTCGCAGGCGAACAGAACGGGAGCCGTCGCTAACCCGAGTTTGAGGTCAGCGGCTGCGGGTTTGCCCAACTCGGCCTGACTCGACACGAAGTCCAACAGGTCGTCGACCAACTGGAAGGCAATCCCCAAATTGCGCCCGTATTGGAAGGCCGCCTCTTGGAAGTTCTGGTTGGCACCCGACAGGAGGGCCACGGCTTTGCAGGTGTAGGCGATAAGACTCGCCGTCTTCTTGAAACTCTTGTGGATATAGTGCGAAAAGCGCTCGTTTTCGTCCTCTTTCGAGCCCATCTGCATGAACTCTCCCTGAACCAGATCCAGCAGAACCTACGGGTGCCACGGGTTAGTGCATAGGATTAGAACCGGAGTGAGGAGTGTTTGGGAAGTGGACTCGAGTGCAATACCTGCGACAATACTAGAATCACTTCTTCGTTCTGAAGTCGGGCTAACATTTGCGAAGCTCTGGAGAGAATGTAATCACCGGCTAATATGGCCTTCTTCTGGCCCCACAACACGTTGACACTGGCTTTGCCGCGTCGGGTGTCTGCGGTGTCGATGACGTCGTCGTGAACCAGACTCGCCGTATGAATCATTTCGGTAACCATTGCCACCGTTTTCTGCGATTCTATTAAATCGGCTCTTCGTTTGATGTGATGATTGAGTGCTCGCGCTATCAACACGACTACCATTGGACGGAATGCCTTTCCCTGACCATCGAAATAATATCCCGCAATCTCTTCCAATTCGGGTCTCTCTGTCCACAACTCTTTGCGAATGTCTTCGTAGAGACTATTCAAGTCATTCTCAGCCAATTTGAACGGATTTATTGGTTTTGTGGGATTCAGATGTGATTGAGTGCTCTGTTGAACGGACGGTGACTTCAGGTGACATAATGAGGAGGTGCTTACCAGACGACCACTAATTGGTCTGATTCGACTGATTCGACTCGTCTCTAAGTTATGGGATCTATTGGCTGTCAAAGAGGTTGGAATTGACTGGACTTTCCCTCTCTTGTCGTTTACCTACGGATTAGTAATTCTCATCAATTTTTTTATTCAATTAATTATTTTAAACATTATATCAATTTCTAGACAATTGGTAATTAAGTAAAGAATGTAATTGTTGTCAACACTGATGATCATTAGACCACAAATCGATTAGAGCACTAAACCATCATTTCTTTGCTCTTTTAAATCCATTAATTGTCTCGAAATACAAACGAATGGGTTGTTTGACGTTTCAATTTTCAGTGACTTTTGGTTTGTTTGAAACTTTTTACTCGTTTTAATATATTAATACTGAAATATTTTTAAGTAATTCATAATTTTTGTTGTAAACAATTAATGATCCATTTCCTTTTAATCAAATTGAAAATCTTATACGAGTCAATTATACAAATGTTCCGTCTCATAGAATAATTATCCATTCTTTTTGTTTTTACATTTTACTACCGATTCTGTTCAGTAATTCAAATAAGCATTGCATTGCATTGAATTGCATTGCATTACATTACATTACATTACATTGATTAATTATTTAATAGAAAATTGCCGTCAATTGATTCATAAATTAGAATATATTCTTAAAACAATTAAAAGGTCAATAATTGAGTCAATCTTGATTAAATACTTTATGATTAAGAATATGAATCGATCGCTATTTCAAACCATTATATCGAAATCAAGAATCGAATCGAAATTCTTTACAAGTCTTAAAAATTGTTTGAATTATTGTTTGTTTGGTTCGACTTAGAAGTTGTGGTCGAAGTCAAAGCAGACATAATTAGAATGTGATCTAAAGATATGAATCTAAAGAAGTCAGAGCCGTGTTTGGCTAAATTGAGTCAAAAATATTTTGATGTTTTCGATTGTCATGTCCTCTGGACCGAAACATTCCTGTGCTGTGACTCTGGATCGAGACACAGATTGGAGAGATCTGTACTCCAATCCCTGTATTCGATTGATGGCATCAATACATTAGTGCGAAGTTGACTGAAAATCGAGTTTTGCGACTAAACTACTCCAACAACGCCAACAACAGTTAGCAGCGCCTGGCATGTTGTGGCGCTAAGAACTCGAGGTTGTTCTAGAGGTGCACTTTAGTAGAGGTCAGTCACCTGTATCATAGCCCCGAGCCCTTGCTATTCACGGAAAACTGACTCAAACAACATAAATAAGATTAGAATCGAAAGACTGTGCGGTGTTTCACCTATTTTAGTGTTCATTTCCTTAGCTAACACTTAGCGTCGATCCGAACAGCGTTTCCAGATTTCGCTTCAATTCAACCACTGGTCCGGTAGTTAGCAATGATTGCTATGATAGCAGTGATGGCTTGGAATGGATGGAAGGGAAAGCCATAGGGAGAGCACCTATGCATCGAATCACGTAAGACTGGCTTCGGATTGTCTCAGAGTGTGAACAATGGAATGTGGATTAAGAGGTAAGAGAGGTATGCATTTCGAAACCCGGAAGACAGACGACCGAAAATTGTATTTATGTTTGTAAGTAAGTGTAGGTAAGGATGCGGTCATGCAATGCAATTCATGCGATTCGTGTAGAAGTTTAGTGGGTTTAGAGATATGCAGTTGAAAACCATCAGAATATCAGTTATTCATCAAATCCTGTTATTAGACTCACTTTGTTAACCAACCATTCATTAGGAATGTTTGAATGCAAACACAAAGCTTTGACCAAATTTTAATACATTCTTAACGAATCAAATCTCACTCTTCAGGCAATATTCAAATCGAGCAAATAATCTAAAATAAGATCCGATTTTTGATTTACTTTCGGGTTTTGGTATACAAACAGATTTCAAATTAGATAATGTTTGGTAAACAGTAATAAACTCAAACTAGTTGTCTCTGCAGAGTATGTAGTATTGCTATCAATTCATTCATTAGCATTCGTTTCAATTATGCATAACTGTGCAGGAATTCATACGAGAACGCCATTTAGAGGTCAAGTCATTCTAATTATTCGTATGCCGTTTGCTATTCAGTTAAATCAGTTGCACTCATCAGTTCAATGCATTAAATGTAATATATTTTAGATTTTTGCTCTAATACGGCATTTAAAGCAAAATCTAATATAAATTATTGATATAATAATAATAATAATTAATTGAGTTCTGAATTCATTGCTCGAAATGAGGTTTATTGCGGTTCATAATAGTTATCGCAATTCATTACTTCAAACTTCAAACATATTTCCGTAATTTTATTCTAAACTAATCGCTTGACGAGTAAAACAGTTTTGTATCACTAAATCTCATTCATATTATGTTCGTTCGTATGAAAACCCAATTTCTCCTTCAAATGGATGACTAGAATAGAGGACACATCACAAGTAGATCAAGAGGTCTGAGCTCTGCAGCTCTGGATCTCTTTGCTAACAAATGGACAACAGTTTGACATCAAATGACAAAAATATGAAAGATCCTGATGTCTGGATCTAAAGGCAACTACTTGTGCGGATTAGGACACCGCCATCAATGGACACAACTTAGAGCATAGTTAGCGATGTCTTAAATATAGAATATTTTGCATTTGCTTAACAAAACTTGAGAAATGGGTCGAATAAAAGAAGGTCATTGAGCGCTACCATCAGCATCGGGTGCGGCCACAACCAGAGGCTAACACTTCACATCAATTCTCATCTCACAGTCAACACAATCTTCACTTCAATACTTCAACTCTTATTCTTCACCCAATAGTGTATATACTTTTTGAGACTTATATCGAGTGAAGTATACATAAGAGTAGTACTAATTGACTATCAATTGTCAATCATTTTATTTGTATTTTGATTAAATCCTGTTTGCAATCAAATATGAACTAAATTACAGTTTACTTATTAGAAAATTATTTATAATATTTTTAAATATATATTTGTCTTACTTTTCAAACAAATCGTTAAATTCACAAAACGATTGTTTGTTTTGATATTAGTCTTAGTTTAGATTAACATTCATTAAAACCAACTTTTGTTGAGAATCGGGAAATAAATTGAATTAAATTATAATATAATATAAGAAAACCATTAAATCAATCAAAACATATCTAATTTATAAGCATTGAAACCAACTTTAATTAAATACAAATATATCTCAAATGACTTAAAAATAAAATTAGATATAAATGAATCAATGAATTGGTGTTAGAATTAAGTAAACAATTAATTGAGAAATAAGTGAATGAATGGCAAAGTCTTAAGTCTTACCGAATAAAGTAATGGACAAAAAGAGGTTTTGGAAGCACTGGACGTATTGGACGTCCATCTGATTGAGGGCTTAATTAAGTTTTTAGTTTTGAGTTTGACTTCAAATACTTTATCAAAAACATTACACAAGAGTCTGGAAGAGGAAGAAGCGGATGAAGCCATTGGTTGAGACAATCGGTGTATTCGTAGAGTTTGTAGTATTTGTTAAATGTTTGCAAAACTATTCAAATGTTTGACTATTTATTGAAATTGAATTCTAACTAAACATTAGAAACACTTTGAAGCGAAAGACATGAAATAAGAGGCAAAACTGAATTAAGTCGTCAATAGTGTTGTGAAACTGTACTCCACTTCAGAGCAGAGATGACGCTCGCGATCGACACTACCTGTGCTTCAGAACTGATATCAAACTGAGTTTGCGATTAAAACTTCAAACTTTCTTTCAATCAATTCGTTGCTTATTTCCGCACAAATGCCGATAATATCCGCACTTTTGAACAGTTTTTCTTGTAATCCATTTGAGAAGAGTTTGTTTTAAAAAATTTAGTTATTATTCAATTAAATCAAATACTGTATATACCAAAAGTTACTTCTTATTGCAGACTATCGATGCAAACGACTGTTAACCGAGTGCTGGCAATGGCTTAGTTGCTCTGAACCACTGTTTCAGATAAGCATAAGACGTTGTTTGGTCTCTGAGTTGTTCTCAAACTTGTCTTACTCTTAGAGAACGTCATTCAATGCGTTTACAGTTTTGCTCAAAAACTTATTTAATTTGCAAATCTATTCAATAATTTGTTCTTTGCTTTTCACAAATCTAAGAATGAATTGAATGAAATCAAATTTTTACGAATTATTTTATTTTTTTAAACTTAAATATCAAACAAATTAACGGAAAATAAAAATGCAATTAAGTTATAGGAATTGAATACAACTTTTTTATGTCGAATCAACTTATTCTTAAACCCGAACTGAGATTCGGTTTTATTTTCATCCAATGTCTTATATAAAACGTCTATATTTGGCATAACTGTTCCAATTAAGACTTGTTCTTCAATTCAGACAAATATTGGAATCTCATGTGAAAACCGAGTTATATATATTAGAAGTTCCTTAACCTCTATGTCGGGTCAAAATTTTTATTTTGAAAATCGGTCGTCGGTTTCAATTCACAAATTCAACTCTTTCTCTCCATATCCTCAAAAAGTTTTGAAATTTAAACAAATTGTCTAATAATCAATTATATAATTCTCTTAACTGATAACTCGTTTATTATAAAAATTTTAATATAAATATTTTCAAGTTATGTAAAAATGAAGATAATTTAACTGAATTAAGGATAAATAGTTAAATTCGATTAATTTAGTCTTAATTTAATTTAAGTCCGTTTAAATCGGCTTTAATTGTTAGTATTGGAACACTTTAGCGGGGCAAATTTAGACTCGAGTTTGCCATTTTGTTTTTGAGCGACCCGACCCATCTACCACCTCGGCCAAGTCTGATTATGTCTGCGCACATACATTAACGAATAATTAAAATTGCATAATCTAACTTGGAATTGAAAATAATTAAACTGTATTTATTTATTGGCAAAATGTTATTGTTTTATTACTTTGGGACAAATGATTTTCACAACACTTGTGCTGTCGACAAATCATTGCGTCGGGAGTCCCGACTCGGGACTAAACATTTTACAATACATTATTATCGTTGAATGCATTGATTTAACGAGATAAATTTTTATATTAAAACCTCAATATATTCGTCAAACGTATTGCGGGTAAAAATGTTTAGTCTCGACATAATATTGGTTTGTCGTCTGCAATAGTGTGTATAAACTATTTGTCCCGAATTAATAAACAATATGCGGTAATAATATTTTGCTGTATATAATATATACATTAAATGAACAATAATTACATACAATAACAAGACTGACCAGACTGAGTCAGGTAGGGATAAATGACTCATTCCTAATCTTAAAATGGGTCTAGATAGAATTGGGTTAGTTCAGGATTGGCCAAGTGGGGGAAGGGGAGTTAGACCTCTAATCCCCTTTTCTAAAAATATAGTTAAAAATTGAAGCTGCTGAAATTAAAGCGGCCGGAAATATTTCACGTCGTTTTGTAAAAATGGCGTTAATTAACTGAATTAAAGCTAAATCCGATTTCAATCAAGTTATCTTATTTTATTCTTAATTTAGTTTAAACCCGGTTAAACCGACTTTAATTGCGGGTTTTGGGCGGGTTTAAATGGTTTTTGGCGAAAATTTAGCAATTCTGGCGCAAAATTTTTAAGCTGATTCTCCCCTCGATTCCCCCTATCGTTTTGGTGAAAAAATTAGTGATTTATCCACCCTCATCCCCCCTCTTATGACGGACCTTAGCCAACCATTGGGTTATTGTTGGGTTAACCAACGCTAAAAAGCAAGACGTACCTTCGTTTACGTCAAAATTTGCTCGCTAAAACTCAATTTAAAGCCGATTTAACCGGATTTAAGCTAAATTTAGTTAATTTACAACCAGAGTCAGGTCAGGAAGGTTTAGTTAGAGGTAAATAAGCCTTTTTTTCCTCAAAATCCAAGGGGGGGGGGTTAGGTAGTGGTCAGCTCAAAAACAAGATGGCGGATTCCCATCAAAAATGACATCATTTTGTTTCCGAAACCCGCAATTAAAGCCGAATTAACCGGATTTAAACTAAATTAACACTAAATTAAGCTAAATTAATTGGATTTAAACCGGATTTATCTTTAATTTAGTTAAATCAACGTCTTTTTTACAAAATAGCGGAAGAAATTTCCGGTCGCCTTCTGCGGCCGAAATTTTTTTTAGAGGGGGGTTCTATATTTGAACAAAATCTCAGGGGGTGTCAGAGACTAAATTTTTTTCTTAGAGGAGATTGCGGACTTAATCCCCCCCCCCGCCCCATTGGCCAATTCTGTTTATAACAATGACAGAAAAAATTTCCAACCGCTTTCGACAGGGAGAAATTTTTTATAAGGATGTTTATATTCGAGCTAAATTCTTAAGGGTGGTCAGATGCTAAATTTTTCCTCTGGGGGGCTGCAAACCAAGACTTCCATCTCTCCACCCATTGGCCAATCCTGTACTATAAGTATAATATACTTATGACTAAAAGTTTGATATAATTTTTTAGTCAATTTAAGTTACAAAGAATAAGAGTTGAAGTATTGAAGTGAAGATTGTGTTGACTGTGAGATGAGAATTGATGTGAAGTGTTAGCCTCTGGTTGTGGCCGCACCCGATGCTGATGGTAGCGCTCAATGACCTTCTTTTATTCGACCCATTTCTCAAGTTTTGTTAAGCAAATGCAAAATATTCTATATTTAAGACATCGCTAACTATGCTGTAAGTTAACTCCGATAGTGAGAATGGCTAAATTTGAACAAATAAAATATCCATGATACTTTATAACAGGATTGGCCAGACTAAGTCAGGTCAGGGGGGGGGGGTTCAGGTAGGAGTAAATGACTCATTTTTTTTCTCAAAATTATAGGGGTGGTTTAGAAAGGGGTTAGCTCAAAAACAAAATGGCGCATTTTCGCCAAAAATGACTTTATTTTGTTTCCAAAACCCGCAATTAAAGCCCGATTTAATTAGATTTAAATTAAATTAACACTAAATTAAGTTAAATTAATTGGATTTAAACCGGATTTAACCTTAAATTACTGCCATTTTTACAAAATAGCAAAAAAAAATTCTGGCCGAAAAATTTTTATGGGTTTTTTTATTCAAGCAAAATCTTAGAGGGGGAGTTAAATTTTTTCCTCAGGGGGTTTGCGGACCTGGCCCCCCTCATTGGCCAACCCTCCTTTATAATCAAGATACTTTGCATAATTTTTGACTTTATTTAATACATTTAAAATTTAAAATATCAAAAAGATTATAATTTTACAAGTTTTATTTTATATATTGCAAAAATCTGAAAATAAAATAAAACTTTTTTATAATCTGGAAATATAAAGAGTGAATGGAATGCAAAGTTAGTTCAAAGTAAAGAATTAGATGAATGAGAAGGAAGTCTACGAAGTATTAGATTATGAATATTTCAAAGATGTTTAGTACCAAAACAATACAAAATTTAGAATAATTAAAAAATTCACAATTTATCTTAACTATCTAGATTTGACTAAAGCTAAACAAATTTTATTTAAAAATAAAATTACTGGTTGATTATGAAACTCGGCAAATTTTTAAAAAGCATGGTTGTTAAAAAGCATCTTTCGTTTACTGTATAATTAAATAATATAAGTTTAAATCAGGGTTGGCCAATGGCGCGATCTAGGTCCGCAATCTTTCTGAAGAAAAAATTTGGCCCCCATGAGATTTTGTTCGAATATAAGATTCCCTATTAAAAATTTTCCGGTCGCCGAAGGCGGCCGAAAATTTTTTATTTATTTTGTAAAAATGGCTTTAATTTAACTAAATTAAAGCTAAATTCGGTTTAAATCCAGTTAATTTAGTTAAAATTCTATTAAATCGGTTTTAATTGCGGGTTTAGGAAACAAAATAGCGTCGTTTTTTGGCTCGAATTCGTCATTTTGTTTTTGAGCTGACCCCCTTTAGAATTTTAAGAAAAAATAAGTCATTTACCCCTACCTGAACCCCCCTGACCTGACTGGTCAACCCGGGTTTAAATCAATAAGAACCAGATTACGGTCTTTGTCTTACTTTTTATCTTTCTAGCATAAATAAATAGTACAGTGACTTACAGTAATTTAAAATTATTATGGTTAAAAACATTAAGATGTAGATAAATATTAATATGTAATTATTATTAATAAATAATTATGTAAATAAGAAATTGTTAAGTAATACATTCAAAAACAAAAAAAAAATCTGAAATTGTTAAATTAATCTAGTTCTTTTATTGCTAAATTTATTAAATTAAATTATTTCAACCGAAAAACTTTTTAGAAAATATTAAGCATATTTTAGAAAATTTACAAATTACAAAATTTTTTATAATTGGCATTTTTGAAAAAGTTTGCCGGAAATTATTGTAACATTTTGAGTCATAAAGTTTGATCAAATTAAAATAACCTATGAAAGAGCTATAATTTAAATTTAACGTCATCAACCCTATTGTCTCAGACTGTATCTCTTAATTAAAATTAAAAATTTAGCTTGA
>JAQIYC010000118.1:0-20167 GCA_034699545.1 Porobelba spinosa
TTGATAAATTGCACAAAATCTATCATTAAATTTAAACAAAATTAAAATTAAAAATAAGTAACGTTTTAACTTTCTGCAAAATAAATATTTATTTTCTGCGAAACGGATTTCTGCGATTTATTTTCTGCGAAGTGTAGATCTTCGGAGTGCAAACTATACTGTATTTGCGAAAAGTATTGAAAAGCTAAAAGCATACATTGACCAATGTCAAATCATTTGATCTACACTCAAAAACATGTAATATTGCAATGTTTTGATACAAATCCCCTTAAATCTGTCGACAAATGATTTTTTGGTTGATATACACTTGAGATGAATGGATGAGTCACTTCCTCTCTTAACTCAAGTCTTGAGCTCTTATTGACTGACTAGTAGTGACTGACCGACGCTTGCTATGGATGTCAGAGTTATTGAGTAATTAAAGCAAATCTTTTCTAAATTTTTATTTTTTATTAAAAATATTTTTATAAACCAATAGTTTTTGGAATTTAGCTCTCGTTTGAAGTTTAAATATAATTTATTAATTTCACTCAAATTTGGTTAAAGGGAGAAATAAACTTGGAGGGGACAAAAACTCGTCAAACCCCCCAGGATTAAAAAAAATTTGCCTACCCCCCCCCCCCCCCAGGATTTTAAAGGAAGAAAAGAACCCTTCCATATATTTGGCGGCCGCAGAAATCGCAATTTACTTTTTGCTTAAATTGGCGTTAAATTCGATTTAAATCCAGTCGTAAATTAGTATAAATTATACCTATATTTTTGCCAACTCTTATCAAGACTCACAAGTTTTTAATTATAATTTGTTAAAAATTTAAGTAATAATTCAATTTAAATTCACTTAAAACGGCTTTAATTGTGTTTTTTAAAATAAAATTCTACCAGTTTGTTTTTGAGCTAACCACTACCAGAACCCCTACATCTGTTATTTTGCCTAAAATGAGTGAGTAACCTTTACGTCAACCCATCTTGGTCTGACCAATCTTGGTCAACATTAATTTAATTGAATTAATAAATATAAAAACAGCAAATGTGACAAAACCTAACCGGAAAACAGGTCGCGAGCGCTGCTCCGAATGGCATCAAATGGTTTCAACTTTATATATATAAAGACCGAAAAGTAACGGAAGAACTCGTGAAAAGAGCAGAAAAGAGTGGATTTAAAGCATTGGTATTGACAGTCGACACTCCGATGTTTGGTCAGCGGTTTGCCGACGCCCGCAATCGGTTCCATCTGCCGCCACACCTGCGAATGGCTAACTTCGATAGCGGTAACTCTGAATCGGATTCAATACAAAACTCTCCGACAAACGCCTCTTCGGGTTTGAATGAATACGCGCTCTCACTGTTCGACCCGTCCCTCACATGGAAAGACGTTTTATGGCTTAAGTCTATAACTAAATTACCGCTCGTTCTGAAGGGAATCCTGACTCGAGAGGACGCGCTCTTAGCCCTAAAATATGGCGCGTCTGCTATCCTGGTGTCGAACCACGGGGCCCGACAGCTTGACGGTGTGCCCTCCACTGTGAGCTCTATTTACTTTGAGAATAACATAATTAATTAAAACACTGACAACACGTGCTGTTTGTGTCACTCTATCAGATCGAGGCTCTACCGGAAGTGGTGACTGCCGTTCAAAATAGATGTGAAGTCTATTTGGATGGAGGCGTACGAACGGGAACTGATGTGAGACAAACATTTTTGACATCTTTTCTATAAGTTATTTAAGTCAATCCGCAGATGCAGTAAAGCAGAGGAACGGACTGTCATCAGAGCGACGGTCTTTCAGATTATATTTACTTTTCATAAAACTCTAAGTCTTTGCAAAAATTATTTAAGAATTTTAATCTAAAAAATGTTTTGGTTTTGTTTTGGGATTATTTCTCTTTAAATATTAAAAAGACTTATATTGTACTACATTTGTTGATTAGGTAATTAAAGCACTCGGATTGGGTGCCAGAGCTGTGTTCATCGGCAGACCTATACTATGGGGACTCAGTTATGATGTAATGTGACTTCCGTTAAAAGTTTAGGACAATTGCCTATACTTTGGAATTTTCTATTCATTCATTAGGGAGTGAATGGAGTGGAGGAAGTGTTCACTATATTGCGAAAGGAACTCGATATGGCTCTGGCGCTGTCGGGATGTGCCAAACTCACTCATATCTATGAAAAGCCATCTTTTATTGTATCAGAAAATTACTATAAATCTCAACTTTGAACTGATTTCCGATTTTTCAACAATAGCCACAAATGCGAAAATTTGACACAAAGTAGAGATATATTGTACTCAAACTCTAATTAAAAGAACACTTAAATTGAATTTTGTTTTATTTGATAAAAATTTCTATAAAAAACTAAAAACAATATAAAATTTTATAATAAATAAATAAATATCAAAAACTTTTACAACAAATGTTGGAGAAGTGCTAATACTAGTCGTATTCGGATCCAATGGTGACGCTAATAGGTCCCGGGTTGATATGGGTGTCGTGATACCATTGATTCGTGTCTATCAGTACTATTTGAACAAATTGTTTGAAAAATGTCAAAATCAATAGTAATTCGAAAACAAATAAATAGCAATTGTGTGAAAAGTGTAATATATTAAACAATTTGTTTGCTATAAATTGCAAATTAAACACAAGTTTTGTGTAATATATTGTAAACATTTGCACAGAATTAGTATTACATTAATCGTCAGAATCACAGATCACGTACTTATTTCTCCCGTTTGGACTGTTATGTTAATGGGTTTACACACTCTTTCACACTCAGGCGGTGGTAACAAATGCCAGTTCTTGCTGCCAGATATCTGTGCCTGCCATGAAGGCCTCTGCACGTAGTCGAGCTAATTGTGCACATTTGCAGTGTTTAATATAGAGTCGATTCAAATATTTACTAATTATTAGACATCGGAATAAAAAGTGATAAAAACTTTTTTCATTGTTGACAATAATATAAAATCTATCTCTCGCTCTAATATTAATTATTGTCAACAATGAAAAAAGTTTTTATCACTTTTTATTCCGATGTCTACTAATTATATTGTATTAAAAAAGCATTTTTATTACTTTTACAGCAAATTTCCGTTCAATCATTGGTTAAATTTATTTTTACATAAATTTAAACTTAATTAAATGAAAAGGAAAAATGAAAATCGAATTTTAATTGATTGATGAAAAGCTGGTTTAAATGAAAAATTTAAAATAAATTCCTTTGGACTCAAACTATCAAAAATACGTTTCATGGCTTCAAATACAGAGTATATATAACTTTTTTAGAGACGCAATGATATGCTCTTAAACTGTAGTAAAGCTTTAGAGCGGAAACAGAGTAACAAAAATGCTTTAAGAGTTGATAGAATCGACTGCAATGTGTGTCCATCGAGCACTTACATGCATGCTGGCACCTATTTCCGAATAGCCCATAAAGATCCAGTCAATAGCACTTGATTCGGAGTCATCCGGCAGGAAAGTAGGTCTTTCGTAGTGTTTGCGTAAAATTTGTGCGATTTCTGGATTACAATTACTCCTAAAACGCAAAATTTGTTCAAAACTTTAATGAAGGCTTCGGTTCGAGTCATTTGGTTTAAAAATTTAGTTATTTTTAAGTATAGTTTCGAAATGGGGAACAGAAGGGACAGTCGACAGAATGAGACAAAACATTACAAAAGTTTTCCGACAGACGAGTAAAGCAAAGCAAAGCCAAGCAATGCATCCGTTTTTAGTTAAATTTTAGTGCAGATCATCGAAAGGAAATTCATTACATCAGGACTTTAGACATTTGGGGAACGATAGGACGAGAGACGACGAGTGGAAATGTGCAAAAAGCCAATTCATCGCATTATCCACTGCTGGCAGACGTCAAACACCCCTTAACTCAACCAAAAGTGTTTAGAGATTTGCAGACAATCGTAGAAATACTCAATTACTGCATAAGGACTACAAATGCACTGAAAATGTGCACAAAATCGATACTTTTGTTATGATTTGTGGTTAAGAGAAACAAAGAGTCACTTAATTGACTTACCATCCAATATACCAGGGCTTCGAGTCCTTCCCACTCATCCGAACCCTTTCCTCAGGCATTGCAAAGACTTCACTCAAACGACTGAAATCAGTATTAAAGGGAAAGAACTGACACTCGTGTTCGACGCTCTCGTATGCGTCCGGCGTTTCCGAATAGATTCGGCGGAAGAACTCAAAACTAAACGTCTTGAGAGCCAACCAGTGGTCAGTAGCGCCGCGAACTAGAATCGGTTGACCCGTATAGGCGTACTTTGCAAACTCGGCTTTAGTCGTATTCTCCAGAATGAGAAAGTGGTCGACATTTGCGCAAATCCGACAATCAGTGACCGGACGAGTCATTTCCATTACGAAGTAGTTGTTTGCGATCGCACAACGACTAGACATGAAGTGATCCCAACGTTTGACATATATGGTCAGCACTAACACCAATAAAGAGCACAAACTTTGAACAAAACGACTCTTCAGTACTGACTTCACCGACAGATTAGCGGAACTACTCTTTCCGAACGTGTCTTTCATCTTAACTTTGGGACAACTTTCAAGAGTTTGAGCTCTTCTTCTGAGCGCTCTCTTCACTGCCTGTGCATTCAGATTGTGTTCTAAAACTTTTATATAAACTTTTTTGAGTTCAACTGTTAATAAAACTCTATCCAAAGCACAGACATCCGAACTGTAGATGTGATGCGAGTCAACGCGAACTTCTTCTGTGATTTTGTCGATCGGTTCCAAAGTTTCCATTTTTGCCCATAATTTGCGAAAACTTTTTCGAATCACTGATTGAGTGAATGGTTTGGAATCTCTGATCACTTCTGACGAACTGCTGGTTCAGGTCTGGAGTGAGGACTGAGGCTATGAATGAATGAAATAGAGAGGCATTTGAGGCATATGTGCAAAACAGGCACAACTTGACAAACATTTCTGCACTGCTCTACTGGCACCGGCACTCACTCGTCCTAATCGTAGGCAAACTTATAGTAAGCAAAAAGTTTTTGTGCGACAATTGCACTGAAATGTATTGCCAGTGCATTAGCCAACAAACCCCAACAGAACTACCGGTGCTGTCCTTCAGAGAGAGAACTGAACCGTTTTTTGCATATCTGAGCTCTCAGTAGATATCGCTGACAACTACTCATATAAAGCCCAGAAGTCGGCACTGAGTGAGCGCTGCTATAGAGGTGTAAGGCTTTGGTTGCACTGGAGGTGTATTTCCCCTCAAATCCAACATTCATTCACTTTTTCAGTCCTGTTCTCCGTTTTCACTATTTCTTTCTCCAAACCTAACCATTATTTGAATCAGTTTTTGTCTCTGAGTCAGCCCTCACTCCACACCAGCAGGTCTTCCCTCTCTCTCTCCCTCTTCTCTCCTCTCCTCTCCTCTCCTCTCAGGTCTGCTTCCATTCATTCATCAATTCTTAGCCTAAACTCAACTTAAACTCAACTTTTGCTTAATTTGGTATAACTATAGCCATTGTGTTTGAGCACAAGACCCAACTGTTGGCATCTGAGGCACTCGCCGGCACTCGACCTCAATCGCACCTGTCTTTCGAGTCACGTTCAGTCGCACCGGTCGTACAGTCATATAGTATTGCGAAACCGATTTGAGTCCAACTCTTACCTACCCTTCCATACAATGAAAACAATAATTATTGACAACAATATCGAAGAGCTGTTCCAAACCATTAAAGATATATCAGTCGACAAAAACAAAACAATAGTTCTGTTGTTCACCGGATCTAAAGACGGGTCGGGAATCAGTTGGTGTCCCGATTGCAATGTAGCCGAACCTGTGCTCAAGAAAGTGATGGCCGAAGAAGACTATTCTTCCGATGACTTTGTGTTCATCACTGCATACGTCGGCGACAGAAATGCGTGAGTTTTCGCTCACTTTTTGCTTTCGATCTAATTATTGGTAGTTTTGACCATCAGTTGGAAAGACCCGCAAAACAGTTATCGGATCCACAAAGACTTGAAAATCAAATCCGTTCCGACTCTTATCAATTGGAAATCTGTAAGTCTTCGCTCATTTCGATACCGATTTCATACTTAGTCTTAAAGTTTACGAATGTTTTAACCTTTTATTCCCTTATTATTGCAGTATTTTCTGCATTTTATGACTTAATTGTATGCAATTGTGTATAAATTCAATTGATTTCCATAAAAGGGGAGTATTTATAGTATTTTGTATCAAAAGCCAATCGACGACCCCTTCTGTCAAATTCAAATCTATCGGTAATTAGTAATTACATTGAATTCTAATAATTAAATATCATTTTCATAATTAATTGACTGATTGTTCGGGTTTTTCTGTCGAATGGATTTGACTTTAAATTGTTTTTAACGGATTGGGTATTCGATAACATATTAATTGATTTAACTCTTACTCTACATATCACTGATATGCTATCACTTGGAAGGTTCAGATAAACGTAAAGTTGATTCCGCTTTTGACCACTGGTTGTAGAGACGCTGTTATCACTCAAATGCCATCATTTGAAAACAGCGCCTCTCGAACAAGTGGTGAAAATCCAGCTCTAATTTAACTTTTTTACGTTTTGCGGTAATACTTGAAACTCGAACTTTGAGACACTGTAGAGAACTTTCGAAGTTTGTGAAGCAAAACATTAATACAACAAATATGAGAATTTCTCAAACCTACCTATGGCTGCATTTGCTTTCAGGCATTCATATATAGCGTTGATTGCATGCAATTCAGTCACAAAATATCTGTTTATTAGTTTTAAATATAATTTTAAACGTTTTGTCCAAAACAGTCGAATAGATTAGAAGAGAGCCAACTGTTCGACGAAGAACTCATTAAAATGCTATTCGAAGATTGATTCCATTATTCAGATTATTATATCTTTAACTTATATTTTTAATCAAGTATTCAATTGAATTGAATTCAATTTAAAACAAATATATATTTATTACAACTTTTTATTCAAAAGAAGAAATAAATTCGAATCGGAATAAAAGTCACTGAAAAATGTTTTGTAAATTAAGTTTAATTTTTAAATTAATGTATAACTAAAAACAACAATTATTTTAACATTTAATGACAAAAATTTGATTCTATGCCTAAAATAAAATAAACTTTTTAATTGGTTTCTGATTATTGAATGAATTAATCTTTAATATCACACAAACAGTAATGACTAGTCATTAGTTGAATCATTTCAGTGACAAAACTTGAATAAAATGATATTTAATTGAATTTAGTCTTCAATTCGAGAAACAAATTGTTTTCGAATCAATTGATTATAGAGTCGGCTATAGTTAGCCTTAAATCGTATTAATTATATTATGAATTCCCCGATCGGGCAGTTGTCGTAATTTCATTGATCCGTCCGCTCCGCACGAAAACAGCCGTCCGTTCTGATCGACATACAGGTGCGAAACACCCATTCCTATGTTGCGGAATAGAGTGCTTCTGGAATGTTCGCCCGGGAATGAGTAGAATAGGATCCGCACTGAACCCAATCCCCAAACCTAAACATTTGACAAAACTTTGTTAACTTTTTTAAACAAAACGTTTCATTAATTGAATTGAATGTTGGCTTTCGTATAATCGACTCAATTATCAATAAATTGATTACAAATTCAAAACAATTTTAGTATTAAATGATTGAATGGAATAACAATCGCTTAGAACTGCATTCGTATGCTTTGAATGAACTGAAGACTTACTTTGATGTCTCCGTCGGCAGAACCGGTGACAAAGAACTCTTCTGCCGGATCGAGAGCCATGCACTTGACGGCCGACTCGTGCGCTTGGAATCGGTCTCTCTGTGCCCTCTGTCTCATATCAAAGAGAAAAACGTCTCCTTTTTTGCCGCCAGTGATCAGCAATTGGTTGAGAGGGGCGTAGAGTATAGCCGACGCGCCGTTCTGTTCGTGACAGCAGAACGACGTGACCAGACATTTCTTCTGCGGCAAAAGTGTGTCCCAAAGCGCTATGTTTTTGTGGTCTGCGGACTGGCCGGCAGTCATCACCAAACTGGAGGCGCCCAGGAATGTGAAGTCACTCGTCTGTTTGGAATGGCATTGCATGCTCTGCATAGAGAAGACAGGACTTACATATGGATTGCAAATCAACAATACATTGAAATATCGAAATAAATGGACAAAAATGCGTACAAAGAATGGTTTGTTAGAAGTGGTCGCGATTTGCCATAAACTGAGGTTTCCGTCGGCGTCAGTCACCCCAAACTTGTTGCCCTGAGGGTTAAACCCGACGCGCGTCACTTTGTTGAATGTGCCGGCCGGACGCGCACAGGAGATGACCTGTTGATGATTCCATTCCCAGAGATTGACTGATCCGTCTTGAGATCCCGAAAGATCTGCAAACAATTGAATTGAAAAATGTTTAAAACATGAGTTTAATATCGTTTTCAAATGCCTTACATAAGGGCAACATTGGGTGCGAACAGAGTCGACGAACCCCTTCAGTCTTATGTCGTTTTAGCTAAAGAATGAAATTAAATATTATATAAACTAAAAAATAAATCTTAAATATAATATAAAATAGTATTAAATAAATGAAATAAAGAAGAAATGAAATAAAGATAAACCAAATTTCAAAAACGGGTGGAATTTGATGGTCAGACGGACTCACCGGTTGTAACACATGTCGACTTCTTTCAAAAATGTATTGACAGAATTGGGGACTAGTATTGCCCGGAAAGTGGTGTTTTGCCTTAAGATTGTTAGTAAAGCAGTGGAAAAGTAGATAAAAGTTAAGAATAAAGAGTTCGGACTTTCAATTGTATGAAAGGTTTTTAATAAGAGTTAGAATACAGACTAAGACTAAAAATACAAACCATTATTGAATTCTTTCCCGTTTGCGATGCATTAGAGGCGCCGGAAATGTTGGCATTGGATGTAACAGACGATTGGATAGCGAGCCCTCCCGGAGACGACTGGAGGCGATCGGCCGGATGTTGTACTAAGAGGTAATCGATTGAAGGCAGAGATTCGGCGGATCTGTTGATAATTTTATAAAAAATATTTAGTGAAACTAATTTGAAAGATATTCTAATAATCGGAATACTTCTGCAAATTGAGAATATCGTATTCGGCCTCATCCTCGAGGAAGGGCACCGGCTCTAAGAGCATAGATATGTCAATCTCTTGTATTTCTTTAGGCGTAGAAATGGCGACAAATCCCGGATTCGTACGATTAATACAAAAGGCGCTGATGTTCTCCTGATCCTTGTGCACGATTCGGGTCGGCTCGGGATTGTGGTCTGACATGTCGTTAACGCTTTCCTGGTCTGACATTTGGGTTCGAATCGATTTCGGTTTTCCGAATATATACCGAATGAAGACGTCCTGAACCCTCTCTTGTCGGACCAAATAATTCCAAAGTCTTTTCGAGGCTTTAGTTATTGAGTTGTGATCACGAAATGGAGTGTTGTTTAGCTCCAGAAGTGATTTGTATTTAAGAATCGCGGGTCCGCTCTGGCGACTGGTCTCGACGTATGTGTTGGATAGGAAGTGCAGCGGCGGACCATTGAATTCATTCATGTAGTCATTCAACGACTTCTGCCAACTGTTCAGTACTTTCAGGACTGAGTGAATCAAAGGACTGGTAGTCGGAAGGTCTGGCAATTCGATTCCGGCGACAGTCAAGAAGTGCATTAACTGGTGTTTCGCGAGTTTCAGAACTGTGAACCGGATTAGACCCCAGGCGTAGAGCTCCTGTTCCAACTTCTTCTCGTCTACGGCCACACTTCCCGGGTGTGCGGCCATACTGTCGGCAAACACGCTGTCCGCCTGTGCCAAGTCGTCGTAATCCATGTTCTCATTCTCTTCATCTTCGCTCTGAACCGATTCACTGGAGTCGTAGTCGAGATGAATGACTTCGTCCGGAAGAGTCGGTTTTGACATTAAGTACGAAATCATCGAAGTCTGTGGAGGAATGAACTGTTCCCGATATGTCGGTCTGTCCTCTTTGATGTTCGGCGGGGCTATGGGTTTGTCTGTTTGGCTCAACTGTTGAAGTATTTTCATATGAAGTTTCATTCGTTGCTTCGATAGAGTGTTGAATAAGTCGAGAGAAGAGCTCTCAGTCGACGCCTCTTCGCTGTTGGCCTGTGTTGACGGCGCCGGTGCCTGAGAGACAGCACCCGTCGCCACGTGTATTAATTTTTTGGCGCCACCGCCAAACAGTTCGGCCCAATTCGCTTCTGTGAAGTCTATTCCCACCAATCGGTACAATACGTATGAATCACAGGCCGCGGAAGAGTAGATCAATTGACTTAAATATACAGCAATGAAGGCCTCGCAGAGCAAAGTATGTAATTTGGGTGAGTCTTCATCTTTGTCGCGCGCTAGTAGTGCACGCAGTGACTGAACGCCCGGCCATTTGTTCGGCGCTGTTATTGGAGTTAGTGTTTCATTGGCTTCAGAAGCGGTCGAAACGTTTCGGCGAACGGTTTGATGTCCGGCCAAGAGGTGTGTGTTTTGATAGACAACAGATTGGGTTAAGTCGTCTTTGGGAGTGACGCCCGGCTTCGAAGTGATAGTATCGGAATCGCATAATGACTGGTATATACACGAAGACAGAGATATTCCCAAATCTCTCAAAACGTATATTAGAGAATAATTCGGAGTTGCCGTCAGTGGAGGGGAATTCATGTCTAAAACGGTGTTCAGAATATCGTGAGTGACGGCCTGCAAGTGGCGGATGGGGTCGGCAACCACTGTCTTCTGACAGGCGACGCTCGCGGCCAACAGCGGCAAAGTGGTCGGGAACGGGAGCGGCGATAAGAGCTGTTGTTGAGACCTCTCCTGTTGTAACTCTTGCAGCAGAAGAATGAGTTCCATCCGAACCAATGAGAGACCCCCGCCGTGAGCCCCGTGTAGACTACAATAGCTCAATAGAGTCCGCATTAACGCCTCATTCGAAGTGAGCCATAACTTGCGACGCGAAGAACGGTCTAACTTGGCCTCGAAGTCCATTTTGTCGGCCAATAGAATCTCATGAAGTGATGGCTTCGACTCAGTCATACCACTGGCCTCAGAGTGTGAGCCGCGAGGAGTGACTCGATCTGAGGGCGAAATCTCATTGGAATTTCCCAAAACCATTGACGAAGAGTTGGTTTGTTTGTCGTCAGTCAAATGTCTCATCGAAAACGTGCGATAATTACAAATCAATTTCAACGCCTGAACACTCTTCTCGAGCCACACATACAGCTGATACCTGAGCTGACCGCCATCGACCTCAAAGCCTGTGGCCAATGTACTCAACTCTTCCATCAGAATCTTGAGACATGCGATGAACTTCAACTGTTGGGCCATTATATCGAGTTTTACTTCTTTGTTGTTTTGGTCTTCTATTTGTTGTTCGTTCGCAACGTCTTTCACATTCATTTCGAGCCCTCCAGTGCTCTCTTCGTCATCAGAACAGGGCTCGACTGAGAACTGAAAGTCCGAAGTATCGATAGGTTCGAGAGCACCGGTAGGGGCGCCCCAATCGAATGCGTTTTGGTCTATATCGCCGTTCGGTAGCGAACCCGTAGTTATAGTCTTCGACTGTTTGTCATTCGTGTCGAAAGAGGACGAATCGCTTTCGTTCCGGTCGTTCGTCTCTATTCGGTTCGGAAGTCTTGACAACACTTCCAGTGCGAGAGACGGACAACCGGCTCGAAAGTGCGAGTGTGCGGTCAGGAAGAAGAGTCTTCTTTCAAATGGTGTGATTGCATCGCTTCCATATGACGACTCGTGTATCAAACCTCTGGAGGTATTAGCAAACTGTTCCTTCTTTTCCCGAACGGTTTGAGCGAACTGTCGCCTAACGATCAACGGCTGAGTTCGCAGATAGAGGTAAAAGTTGAAAACACTGGGACTGATGCTCAGGCCTTCCGAATCGATGTCGTTGTTCGAGTACTTGTGATGACTGCTCCCAACGTCTATCTCGAGTAGAGTCGTAAGGGCTGTGTTGTAGTCCTGAAGCATCCAATAGGCCATACTTCGCAAGAATGGGTCGGGATGTGCGTCACAGGGCTTGTACTCCGAACCGTCCCTTTTCCGGCCCAACACTTCTTGGAAGAGAAGTCTCTTCAGGTTTTCGGGAATGGTTTCGATGTCGCCCTCATAGAGCCGAATGATGACCATTGCTAACTGCAAATCGTCGAGTTTGGAGAGACAGACCTCGACGGCATCCCAGACGGCACCGGCCAACAGGAAGAATGCGGCCGCGTGTGCGAAGCGCTGTTTACCCATCAGTGCGTATGCGTTCTTTAGGGCCGCTTTGCGCCACTTGTCGTCATTGAAGTTGTTTTGGAAAAAGTCAGTCATTTTCCTGTCCTGAACCGACCGGAAGAGCCCCCAAACCAGTGACTTCTTCTTCATGGCTAAGTAGAAGAGTGCGGCGTCTAATGGGTTCTGGTTTTTAAGGAACGCCGCTTTTGCCAATCGCTCAATTAGTTTACGCAAAAGTGCATTATTCCGGACCCAAAAGCCAACCCCTATTTCCCTCAATTCACTCCAATTCGCGTTGTCTTTCTGTATGGAAGGAATCAATTGAACCAATTCTTCCTGAGTTTCCGAATGAAAGGCCCAAACGATGTTATGAGTGCCCAACCCGTCCTTCTGAAGATGTTTGCGCTGAACAAGAGGAAGGCATCGAAGCAGATACACGTGCTGTCGCATTGTCAGCAGAAACCTAAGGCCGCAGTTGTCCAGAGAGTCGGCGGAAACGATCGAATTGTCCAAATTCGTCGACTCTGTGCCCGAATCGTCTTTCCCACTCATGTCGTCCACAGCAGAGCTTTTATTGGCGTTAGGGTTGAAAGAGGCGATCGAATCGGCCAAAGCCAGTAAATGCATTTGATCCAAACTCGAGAGGCCGGGCAGATGCGAGTGCGTCAACAGTTTGGTCAGAATGCGAGCCTGTCTTTGGCCAAAGTTCGTGATGTCCTTCTCATGCACAGCCTTTTTGGGTTTGGGGTTGAAATTGAATGCACTTCTGCCCAGAATCTGATCCAAAGTCTCCTCGACTTGTGTTTTGAAGTTAGAATCAAACAGATTGTCATAATCTAACTCTTCGTCCAGAGATTTGTCGTTTGGTTTGAATTCGTTTCTGTCGTCCGCTTCGATCAGAGCGTAGAGCGGAAGGGGTCGGATGGAAGTGATTTCGGTGTAGTCTAACTGTACTTCTTCTGCAATTACAGGAAAATTCTCCGAATCGTGAGGACTATTCTGCTGGTGCGGAGATGTCGGCGCCGCCATTGACAGAGTTCTTGACCGCATCCACGATCGAGGGCTTCGTTCGGATTCACTTCGCTTTTCGAAACTTTGGCCAAAACTCTGCGGATATTGCAATGAATTCTTCATAGAGTTCATCGAACAGAGACAGGCGACCAGATGGCCGAGAATGGCCCGAACCCGGTATATCTTCCCGAAGGCCAGCAGTTCCATCAACTGCTTCGGATGGTATTGCGGCAAAACAGGACACGCGAGTCGACTCGTTTCGAAAATACCAAAATCGGGTAAATGAGACAAATTAGTGACATTCGGCTCATTTTGCGCCTCTGGCTGTCGAGCGCCCGAACTCTTCTTGTGCTCACTATTCAATCCGGAACTCAACTTATTCATAGAGGGAGAGCGCGGAACGGCATTGGGATGTGAAGGCAGTCGAAGTTGTGAGGACTCCTGTGCGTGAGTCAAGAGTTCCCGTTCCGTCAAAACACGGGATTCTGTTATTTCAATCGACGACTCAATGGCCGAATCGGACAAACAATTGCTTTTCCATTGCGTGAAAATCAACATTTCGTTATCCATTCCGACCACAAGTATTCCGTCTCTAACCCACGACAACTGCATAGGAAGTGGTGGCAACCCGTCGGCAGTGACCAAATCGGTTGAGCGCAATGTCATCCACCGGATTTCTTCGGTGCGGGTGAGCGGTGCCATAGAAGAGGCCTGTTTTAAGAGCATTCGATTGGATGGCGTCGTTATTATCTTCTCAGAGGTCTTCATGGCCTGCAGGTTGGCCTGTGCTATGTCTGTGGAGACGGGAGTAAAGAGTGTAATCTTCGAACCGGCGGACACTGTGAGCACATGAGAGCCGTCTTCAGTGGAGACCCAATCGAGTTGTACTAAAGATTTTTGAGATAACGTGAACTGATTTCCCTTCTCTGAGATTATTCTCTTAAGCGATTGCATTGTCGTATATGAGGGCACAGACAGCAAACGCTGTATATTGTTGGCCCCCCTGTGCTCATCGTCGCCGCCACTCATCAGTCGGTTGACTAATGTATTTGAAGTCCATTTGTTTCTAAGAGTAGTGTCGACGAGAGGCTCCAAATCGATGCCTAAATTCAAGTCCGTTTGAGGCAAAGGAATGTTCTTTATTTGAATCGTGTCCTCCAATACCCATTCGGAACCGCCGGTCGATTCGCATTCGATTATAGCGAGCGTTACGTTTATGAACCTTTGGCTTTGGTTTCGTGAGTTGGGCCGAGAGAACGACTGGCCCTGTTTGTAGGCACAGGCGACCCGACCGCTGTACGAACACGAGACATACAGTGGTAGTCCGGGCACTTCGAACGCACTCAAGAACTCCTTATTCATCATCATTTCCCACTCAACCCAATTGTAACCCATTTTGTCGTTCGAGTCGACAGCGCTTTGAGGCCCACATCTCCAAAAGCGAATCTTGCCGTCACTACAGGCTGTAACTATGAGGTAGGGCGCAAAACAGGCCGGGTATATATTCGACGAACTGAGATGTCCCGCCGCCGGAGTCGCGTGAATCACTTCGACATCTGGAGGCAATGGCAGGACTTGAGTACAAACTTTTTCTGTAGTTATTCTGAGCGGAGAAACAATATTCGATTGGTTTTGGATTTGGTTTGGGTTTTGCGACTGTTTTTCCGCCCTTTGGCTCAAATCGGGAGAATTGCTTCGCGAAGACGTATTCGAGTGATCGCTATTGTCTTGAATTATATTACTGTCCGGAACGTACGAATACTTGTTCGCATCCGACTGGTGCTGTGAGGCTATCATAAGGCGCCACATGTGGAGCACTGATTGCTGGCTCTCGTTCTTCTCGATAACCACCAAATAAAAAGGTTCTTCAAAGACTGCGCTGTGCCTCAGGTCAACCACAGCGCCCAGACTAGAGTCGGCTAACCCTTTCTGGTTCTTTTGTTTCTCATTCCAGCACTGGTAGGCATCAGAACTGTCGCCTCTAATGAGCTGTTCCTGAAATACGTGCAATAATTGTGTGTTTTTCCAGTCGTGAACGGCATCTGATATGGCGTTGAGCTCTAGTATACAACCGGGCCGTGCGGTCGACTGCAGACTCACAATCTTAAAGGAATCCCTGACCACATGTCTGTACTGACCCGCTTCGGAGGAAGTGCTGTCGTCACTGATCGACGGACTCAGGTCTCCCTTTCGGAACTTGCGTTCGGCGGATGAGACCTCAGCCAAGAGTGTTCGCGCGTCGATTACGGCCTGATATATACGCAACTGCTTGCCATCAGAGGCCACAAAGCAAGCACTGGGAGAGTTGGAGATTGAGCCGATGGTTGTGCTCGGAAGCAGTGTTGGAATCCACGCAACGCTAGAAAAGGCCGACAATTGCAATGAATTAATTCGCGCCAATTCGCTCACTCCGCCCGACTTGGAAAGAGGGCCGACCGGGTCGACCCGCCATAGGATCAGTTCCGAACAGAAACCCGTGTTTTGAAGTCCATGTGCTTTGAGGCCACAATTGGGTGAACTCGGAGAAGCTACTGGAGAGGCAGTGACTGAAGAATCGGGGATTTCCTCATTGATTGGCCAAATCCCGGGCAAATTGTGGTGAGAAGTGGTCAACAGAAGAGGCAAAACCGGATGACAGGTCACGTTGTTGACCCGAAAACGATGGCCGCTGACTCGGGAGGAATGACTAATACTCAAGACTTGTGTGAAATGAGATCCCTCTCCAAAGCCCAGTTTCCAGAGGTTTAACGAACCGTTAATATGTTTGGTTAACATACAAACTGTCGGCGTTTGGACAGCCATTGTCGTCGACTCGGCTTTCGTTGCATTTGTTTTATTAAAGTTCTCTTTCGAGTGAATGTCTGACGTATGCGACGAAGAGTTCGGCAGAAATGCGGACTTCAGGTCGAGATAGAAGTTCGGGGAATACAGAGCGATGTTGTGAGACATTGTGGCCGCGTCTCCGAGGGGTATGGCGTTGGGTATGCGCGACGAGAAACTGATCTGCGGCTGACGGAAGGAACTCGGGCTCGACTCGTCCAACCACTCGATTAGCCTAATTGGTAGTCAATTATTACAACAATTTTAATACCAATTCATTCTTAGAGTCAAGACTTACCAAACGAGAAGACTTCCGTCTAAGGGATGAATACTGAAAAGTAGGTCAGAGTTGAGATGCCATTCCCTTATCAATGCCTCTAACTTTCGGTCCAAAAGGTCTCCCAATTGGGACTGATTTGTGACATTCGATGCATTCATTTCTGTGGCTAAAGATGTCGACGAAGAGGTCGTATGAAAGCTCTGGCGACTGACGGCCGGACCGCTGTCGTCGTGTTCGGTCTCGTCGTGCGATAAGGCTTTGTTCAAATGTTTCGAACTTTTTTTGGTCGTTTGGGTTATGTGTTTACGAAACCGACGGTTCGATTCGGCTGTATTAATGCTGGCGCCGTCTGTCTCGTCGGTGTCGGCGCCGTCAGCCTCTCCACTGTCACTGCCGACGTCGCTCTGGGCTAATGCGGACTCGCTTTGGATGATCTTAAGACTGATTTCGTGTAATATCTTTTCTGCCGATTGAGTGAAAAACATATCTTTATTGTTGAGCCAATGGACGACAAAACTGGGTTTAGTTGAGCTGTCGGTGCTGTTAGAATTGGTCGACAGACTCGGCACTAACGGAATGTCAGTTTCGGCGTTAATACTAGCCGTCAGATGAAAGTGCAGTCCCGGAGCCATAGCTGTGCCGTGAATACCAAAACTGTGAAAGTCGTGTTCACTGAAAGTGCTCGGGAGGGTAGGGATGGGACCGGCGTTGAGCTGGTTCTCATCGGTGGTCACCTGTTGTCGCTTTTTGAATTGACTCAAAGACTTCATTTGTTTGAGCCTTTGCATGATCTTCTGCCGGTGCCGTTGGGTTTGAGCTCTTGGGATCACATAATTGGAAAGGCCTTCGATTTGACTCAAGTTGACTAAACCGTCTTCAGGAAGAAGTGTTTGGACCCAAAGGCGGCAAATGTTGTCGCGACAAGAGGTCACCAGCATATTGGCCACTGACCCGCGCGGCAGATATTTACTCACTTTGCGCCACGAGATGCCTGTGACGGCTCTGGGATGTGCTATATATATGAATGAAAAGTCAACTTCAGTTGTACTGGCGGTCAATGTTTGCTGAATATGTTGTTGACAGCCGTTCTCCTGAGCCCTCCCGAGCACTGATTTGGTAATCGCATTGTTTTTGGCGGCGCTTTCGTACCATATCTTCACCAAACGATCCGACTTTCCGGCCGAAACAAACAGAGTTCCGTCGGGAGAGAAGCGGAGGAAATGAACGGGCGTTGAGGTCGTGCACTGCCAGACGCACTGCCATTGACTACTGTCCGTCTCTTTCTCTCTATTGCTTTCATTTGTATCGGTTTTCAGATATATTTCGTTGCCGTCCGTCGGCACCGGAGGGGCCAACAAATGCCACATTCGAATGGTCTGTCCGCCGGTCAACAGTTTATTCCCCTCCAGATTCCAAGAGATGACACTCACGGAAGAGTCCGTCTCAACACAAGCCGTTTGTATCCATTTGTAGTCCAGTCTATGCGCCGACACCTGCTGTAGAAGAGGTGTCGGTTCGAAGACAAAGATCTTGTGGCCATAGGCGGCGCCGATCTTCCCGACGTCGGTCGAGCAGTCGAGACAATTAACCTGAATATTGCCGTAAAGAATGCCCGCAATTATCTGCACTCTCTTCAGGTCCGACGACTGGATTACGACATTACAGCCCGAACTGTACGCCACGAACGGAATGCCTTCAACTGAGCCGACGCTATAGCAGTTGTCGCCCGAATTGACGGCTCCCGTCAGCACCTGATGGCAGTTCATGGCTTCGGAGCAATCGATCGATTTGTGGCCGAATTTCGATTCTTCCAAACGTTTGGTTCGATTGTGTGTTTGAGTCGACTATCGCTTCAAAAGTTTGTAAACAAACGAATCACTCATTGAATGACTTAAGCCTTGGATTTGAAATCCAATCGATTTGTTGGCATTTGTTTCAATTGTTTTACATTTTCTCTACAAATCACTCAAATGTTTGTCAAAAACATTTGTTAAATCTGTAAACAAAACGATTTTTCGTTTAATTTTACATTAAATCGGTTTAAATGTATTTAATTCTAAATTCTTACGGAATTAGTCGTAAACTGTTTGAGAATTGAACTTAAAATGAATACAATTTTTAATAATTTAATTATTAAATAAATAAATAATTGAAAACAATTTAATATTTAATGAATTATTGGCTCAATATTCACATGTATTGTGCGCTTGAATTCATTAAAATCCGTTTCACTAATCAATGATTTAATAGTAATTAAATTGAATAAAATATTTACATTAATTAATATTTGATGTATAGAGTCGTGAAAAGAGCGAAAACCAAAACAACATTCAATCAAACCATTACTGCATTACTCATCGATATTCCGCTTCTGTTTGGCTTTACCCCAATTCTGCACAAGTCGTCAACTCATGGCTCTCAGGCCTACAGTCGTGCAGTCGTTCTCAGTCTATCATTCCTCCCATTCCTCTCATTCCGATTCACTGCCACTCCATTCACACCATTCACTCGATTCCGATTCCCATTACTCCACAACCATTCGATATACGATTAGCCGACACTCGCTTCACAATTACGGCTCAGATTTATCATTAATATATCGTTTAATTTCAAATACTTTTATAGTTTTTAATTGAAATATACGGCACAGGTATCACTACACTCTCAAATTGACACTGTTTATATCAAATTTATGCCAGGATTGCCTATTCTGGTAGAACTAGAATTACTTACAATTGAACAAAAAATAATGCGAATATTTATTGACTGATTTGAGCTTAATCTGCAATTTAGTTGTCTATAAGAGCCACACAAGTGATACGATTTCCCAGTTTTCGCGAAATTATTACTTTTATTTGTTTTGCCGAATATCCGAATATATGTTATATAAGGATTAAGTGAATTGATTATTGGGCTACAGATAAACTCCACAATTTGAAGAAAGCTGTTAGAGAAGTAAACACAAACAACACAAACATTTAATAAAGTGATCCAGCTCTAGTTTGCTAAGAATTATTTTTAGGATTATGATGATGAGTTTGATCATGATTTTATTATTAATATTATTATGCTATCATACTAAATTTCCAAGTTTATCTTAAGTTAAAGCATAAGTATTTTTATGTTTTTGCAAATATGTGTGCATTTATGTGCAATTTTTATTACTTTATTTAAGAAATAAACAAAAGTTAAGCACAAAAACAATTAAAATAAAAAATTTCAAAATATAAATAATTAATGGCTTTGCAAGCAATGAATTCTGAACACAAAATATAGTTTATGTTTAGATAAAGAATATTTTTATGGCGTATCTAATCAGTGAATCATATTCTCTTAATAATAACTTATGGATTACCTCATCTGTCATAGTCTGGTCTCCCCCAGAGATCATGAAGACCTGAATCAATAATATCGATAAAAATGATTGAATTTGTATAGTATTTGTCACTTTTAATCTACTCTTTTGTTTTAGTTCATATAACTTATTTAATGCGTTATATTTTATTTAGTGGATCAAATTTAACTCTTGTTTTAATAATTTATTGATATTATGTTATACAGTGAATAAACAGGGTTGATTAAAGGAATGTTATTTGCCCAATCAGAAAAAACAATTAACATAAAAGTGCAACCGAGCAACTACTTTCGCATTTATGTACATAAAAGTTCTTATATAACTAACTTTCCCTTGTTCATTTATTTTGCTTGATAAAGAATTATATGCAGTATAGAGTGATTTTTATAATAACACAAAATATAAAATAATTTTCTCTTTAATCAATTTGTCTAAATTCTCACGAATGAGTGTAAGATAAAAACATTA
>JAQIYC010000119.1:0-20136 GCA_034699545.1 Porobelba spinosa
TCATTACAAATAAAATATAATTATTGAACTTTCTTTTGTATAAAAACACATTTTAATTTTTGTTGATTTAATTAGTAATTTGCATTCTTCTTAATTTATTGTAACTTAATATTTGAAAATTTTTTAATTACTGCACGTATTCGTAAGATAAATGAAAGAATAAAAACTACGTTTATATTAGTGTATAAAAGTGAATCAAAGAGACTAAATCTAATTATTAACACTTCTAATAGTGTCGCTATAACTTAAATTGTACTATCTCAAATAATAAAAGTCCGAGACATATTTAAGTCATTCTTTTAAATTTTGTTAAAATTTTAATAATAAATCGATTGATTCTTATTTTAAATAATATTAATTTTATGATAAATATACAAAATATAAAATAAGTTTTATATTGTAAAATATGGATTGTATTAAATTAATTTAGTTTATTATTTACTTTATCTCAAATTTATATTTAGTAAATAAAATAAAATCCAAAACTTAATTCGATTCAAAATTAAGTTTGAATTTCAAACCAAACGTTTGGTAAAAACAAAATTCAATTCGTGTTTAGAAAACAAAATATGAGACAAAGAGTGGAAATGAATTCGTAATCCGATTTGTATTCAGTTTTGCACTAATCTATTGGAGGAATGAATCCAATGTATATCCAGATGGTGTCGTCGTTGCCATTCGATACACCAATTATTGCAATTAAATCGTTTTAAAGCAATTGATTCAAACAAAAAAATTGGAAACCAATTAATCAATTTTGAAAACTAATACAAATATTTCGATTATTACTATAAATATAAATTAAAATATCAAATAAAGATTAAATTCTAAATTAACTTTTAATTAGATTTTAATTTCCAAAAATATTTATAAACAAAAATGTTTTGCGATTTTGAGCTCAATTTAAATGTTTAGAAAAAATTATTGAATTATCAGTTTATATATTAATAAATAGTATTATTACTATTCAGTTGTTGTGCTAAACATTTGACAATCAATTCAATAGTTTTTATGTAAAAAACTTTTGACAAAATTTTAGAATCAATTCATTTGTGAATAAAATAAATAATAAAATAAATAACAAAACGATTGAATCAAACACTTTGTACAATAAAAGCAGTGAAGGGTTGGTCTTGAGTGGACTCCTGGACTGTTTCGATCGCATAAATACTGGCGTGAAATCCGACGACGAAGAGAGTGGCGCCGATGACCCAGAAGACGGCGGCGCCGGCGCCCACCATATAGAACAGTGGCAGCGATCCCATAGCTATGGCTAAGTATTGCTGACCTAATGTGAGTCTTCGCCCGAAGAACTTTAGGGGTCTTTCGGCGTTCTTAAGGGTAACGATATATCCGGCGCCGAACGACGCGCTTAGCGCCAGAAGAAGGAGTGGAGACGTGAGGACACAGTATATGAACAGAATTGTGAAAACGCATAAATAATTGCTGTTTCGGACAAAACATGGCTTTTGTTACTCATTTCGATCATATTTTCACTAATTGTTAATACCTTTGAAAGTATTGAATGTTCTTAACGAGTCTTCGCGACCACTGGTTGATAGCCGTCGGGAAAACCATTTTGTTTGTGTCGATAAACATACCCCAACTCTTCAATAGACGCCATCGACTCAACAGTAGCTGTTTTGGCGATAATTGGGTTAAATTGTATTTCGCGCTAACGGCCAGACTATTGATGGCGCCGTCGAGTTCGCCCATCGGTTCCATCAGGAGTGGCACGGATTGGCTTTCATTCTTCAATGTTTGCGCCGATTCGTGCGATTCGTGCGATTCGGGAGGCGTTTGTGCCGTCGGTTTGAATGAGTCGTTCGAAGGTATGCTTTGGTTCGCAATTGTGTCCAAAGAAGTCATTTATTTATTTGTTATTACTTTTAGTACTTATTATGCGATAAAAATCAAATCAAACAAAACTAAACCAAAAATATATCCGAATCTAAATCGCAGTTAAATTTGTTTACATTTCAAAAACGCAATAATTAATTAAAGGTTTGTTCACGTGTCGGGACGACTCATATATTACGACTGCTTTTAATATGCAGTTAACGTGATTTGACTTTATTTATAATACTTTTATTTAATGAGATATTAATAACTTAGTATTTATTTAATTTTAATTTTATAACTAATAAATTATCAATTTATCTAAGTTATTTATCAAACATATTATTTACTGTTCGGATAATTGTTATTTAGTTAATACATCTACTCATCTGATTAGTGGTAGTGTTGAGTTGACTATAAATTTATTTTTTCGATAAATTTTATTTTTGATAAAAATTTAATTAAATACAAAATATACAAATGATTGAGTAGTTTATAATACAAAGGCTTGTTTTGACTACAATTTATCTCAAACTGTAATATAATCTCTTATTTATCAATTCATAAGTAGAGCTGAGACTTGTGAACTGGAAATGACCGGTATATCTGAGTTAGTTTGTCCTGGTTCATTCAAAACAAGTGGAAAGTTTTTGAAAACAATTTAAGATTAGTTTGAATATAGTATATGTTTTTTACATTACATGTGATTACTATTTTCAAACACATCTACAAACGATTAGTCATTTAATGAAATTATAAAAAAGCATAAAATGTTATCAAATCTTCGCAAACAATTCGTGTATTCTTTTTGGTTCAAAGATTGTTTAATTTAAAAATGTGGGGAATTTTTTAAAACAAATAACTTTTTATCTTATAATTAGATTATTTAATGCTTTAATTGAGAAAATATAACGAAAGATATAAATAAGTTATTATATGATAGAAATACAACAATAAAGATGACAAGTCTTAGAGCTGTAACAAAGTATATAACTGAGAGATGTATTCATTGGTGTATTCATTGGCCCATTCGTTCACAACTCGAAGTGAGTCTCGAAGTTATGTTTAAAACATTTGGCGATTCGTCACAAATCTTATATAAAGTCATTGAAGGCATTGAAACAATTTAAAAGTCGTTCAGTGTTTGGTAGGAATTGCCAACAATTACACAATACTTGTGCTGACATTGAGTTAAAGGCAGTGAATAGGAGTGTTAGAGAAGTGCATAACTGTATAGAATAGAGAATCGGTATTGCATTGGCATTGCATTGCAATCGCAGCGACACTACATAACAGAACTCCAGTTCTCAGTCCTCTCCAGTGTCTCAACCGCTGTATTGCTTCCAATCCTGAGTCTGAGTCTCAACTCTATTCGACTGCAGAGACTGAGAGCAGAGTTTGTGCGGAATTTCTTCAATTTATTTATAACTTTATGTTTGTATTTGTGTTTCACTTCTCTCTTCAATACCATTAAAGACTAATTTGTTTCGAATTAAACGCAAATCGAGTTTCGGTTCAATCACTGCAATGGAGGACAACCAGAACGAAGGTATGTCTTATTCTTTAGACAATTATCCGATACGAGTGACAACTCATGTCTGGATGTGCTGTCTGTGCACCGATAGAGTGGTCGTACAGTCGGTTCTATCCCTTACACGCGGCCACACAGTTGGGTGACATGAATACAGTGGAAGCGCTGATAGTGAAGCACAAGTTGTCGCCGAATGAGACCGATTACGACTATCTGACCCCTTTGCACATCGCCTGCTTCGCCGGCTATACCTCTTGCGCTCAACTCCTCATCCAATTCGGCGCTCAAATCAACGCCCGGAGTATAGACGGCGGAACTCCTCTTTGCGGTGCCTGTGCTTCCGGTAATTACGAATGCGTCCAACTCTTGATATCGAACGGCGCGGCCGTTAATCCCGTCCACTCCCTGTCGACACCACTACATGAGGCGGCCTTTGCAGGTATGGCTTCTTTCATATGTTTGTCCATAACTTCACCAAAAACTCAATTAAACTCTAATTTAAGACACATTTCATAACTTTTTGTTTGTTTTCTATTTATTGGTTTTACGACTAAATAAAACTCAAATTGTTTTCCAAACTTTGGTTTTGTTTGCATTTCATGTCTCGTTAACCCAAAGTCCAATTAATAGTTTGTTTTTATATTTTTGCAAAATTTTGCCGAATTTTCATTAAAATGATTGAGAATTGCATCGAATTTGTGAATTGGGTTATCGCACACATCGAGCCATATATTGAGCTATTGTTTGCTTTTCCCGGATTTGAGCCAATGTTTAAGCCATTGATCGCAGCTTTCAATCGAAATGATGTCAATCATGTGATTCAAATATGTTTTCATACATTTACTTCTCATATGCCTCTACAGTATCCTCTACTTCGTTGTTGTTGTTTAACCGTTGATTACATAAGACGTTATCAGTATTTCCACAAAACACTCTTTCTTTGCCTCAATTCAGTTGTGTTAGGGTTTGCCACCCATTTCGCACATTACTCGCACTTTCAGGTCTTGTGCAGTTAATACCTGTACATATCGTCGATTAATTGTCGCATAAGTTTAGTCGGGTTTGCAATTCGCTTACGGTTTAGTTGTGAGACAATCCTAAAGCTAACCCATCAGTGCATTCCAGGCCCGTTATCTCCAAATGTCTTGAACTCATTAAGAGTCAACTATTTAATAAACAAAAAACATTTTCGGATTTTTATCTCTTTTTGAAAGTCTAAACTGAGCCCAGAGTTGGAGTCATGACTGGAATCTAAACTTTCTCTGAATTTATTTTGCTTAGAGTTGATTGAATCCAATGTCGATATCAATCCATTTATAATCTGAAGTCAGTATTGCTTTTCTCTATAATAGTTATGCTTTTTATTAATAATTACACAAAATTTCAAACGAATTTCTAAAGTTTTGTTTTTCTAAACTACTCATCATTTCGAGCGATTGAGTGCCAAAATGTGAATCATATGATGTCATGTCATATGTCACCCAAATTGATGTAATGTTAATATATCTTCTTTTTTGGACACAAATCAAATGTCTGTTTGAGACTGAAGTCAATGCTTTGTGGATAGGGTTGAGAGAAGAGAATCTAAATTTAGGCAAAACTGCGGCCTTTTCTTGAACTTTAAATCAATGTCAAAGTTCTCTTAATGGAAATGTGCGCTCATTTCACACATATTCAACAAATTGTGGCGAAAGTTCTGTTTATATTTACGATTTTCGTATTTATACCCATTAATCACTTTTGGGATCAATTTGTCCCGAATTTTGAGCTTTTATTGCGTTTTTGAAATATTTTTTTAGTTTTGGAGTTTTAAAACATTTAAATGCAAACTCTTTTTGTTTTATTGTTTGAGCCGAACCTAATTGTCAGAATTGAAGTGAAAGATAGATTTAAACATAATTTAAAAATAATATCAATCCTTGAATATATCGAGTAGTTTGGGCTCAAAGTGCGTCCAATACCGAAGTGGGACAATACGAAGGACTCCATCACTCGATTATATACATTATTACAGAATTAATTATTGATTGCAGTTATAATTTACTTCTTATCTCACATTCGCTAATTAGTTCTTCGATAAGCACCGGATCGGTACGGGTATAGCATATAACGTAGTTGTAATGGTAGAGCTTGTAATCGTAAGAATTTGTAGCCAACAGTGTACCCAGGGCATCTTACTATACTATTTGATACAAATGGAACTCGACGTCTAAATCGAAACTAAATGAGTTCCGACTCCCGAAACTGATTTATCAGCTAAGCCTTTGAAAGCATATGATTCATAGAATTGGCTCAAATTGTTTGAATAATTCATAAATTGTTTTCATGTCATATCGAAACTTCCAATTTTGCAAAAATGCCAAAAAGGTTATCGTGTGATCCGAACAATTCATTTCCTTATTGTAGCCAACTTTAGACGTAACCCAAACCAAACCTAATTCCAAACCCAAACCGAGACGAATGAATGGTTAATGAGAATGAATAAGAAATGTAATAATGCTATGAATTGCTCTTTTATAGGAAATGTGAACTGTGTAGATTTATTGATAAATTGTGGCGCTTTTCTGAACACTTATGACTGCAATTTCGGGACTCCATTACACGCAGCGGTTTTCCAGAACCGATACAAATGTGTGAAACGGCTCCTCCAGGCCGGGGCTAATGTGAACGCAACCAAATTTCATGAAACGCCTCTTCATTTAGCCGTCTCTATGAATCACATTGAAAGTGCGTTCGAATTGCTTAGATTTGGAGCCAATACTTCCCTAACCAATAACCAGAACCGCAAACCCATTGATCTGTTAGTCAGTAAAAGCGGTCCACTATTTGAAGCACTTTCTGTGTCCGCAAAACATCCGCCACTTCTCCAAGACTTGTGTCGACAGGTTTTGGTTCAAAACCAATCGCTTAAACAACTTAATTCTGCGCATTATTTACCGCAATATCTAATCAATTACATTAATTTCGATTTGTAAACACATTTCAACTCAAACTAAATACATAATTAAATATATAGTAATTTCTTTTCTAAAATAGATTCTAATATTTCAAAAGTATTTTTATTTTCTAAAATTGTATATTCAGATCAAATCATTGATTTCCAACTGTAGGACTGATTAAATTCAATCAAACTTATCTTGTTAAATTACTGCTTTCATTACTGTTCAAACTTTTATTTTATTTTCGACTTTTAAAAGTAAAAAAGTTTAAAATTAAATAAAAGTTAATTTTGATATTCAACGCATTATTTGTACGAAAAGACAAAGACATTCAGACATTCAGAAGGTCGACCAACTAAGGAGAGGCTAATTTTAGAAGTCAACAAAAGTAGTTGCCTGGATATTTTAGTTGTTTTTTGCTGAACTTTGCATAATTTACACATTTCTTAAATTTCATTAACAATTAAATTGAAGTTTAATTTAAGAACCAATAATCCAATAATTATGAGAATTATGAGTCGACTTTGGCCTACCTTTGGAATGTCTGATTGATATTATCAAAAAAGCACTTTTGATAATAATATTTGTTGTTTTCGTCGCTTTATTTATTTAATGCTAATTAGAGTCCAATAACGAGGAAATGCATTAAATATTACTCAAAGTTTAATTAAATTTAGATATTTTGTTGAGTGAATAACGATTAGAGATTACGCTTACATTTAAGCCAATTATCGGTTCGAGTAATCAGAATCAGGCCATCGATGAGTGACAACAAATTGTTTCAATTAATTAATCATTTGAGTAATTATTTACAAGTTTTAGAAAATAGAAATTTTGATATAATTTATTTAATATTCATTTAGAGTAAGTTTTATTACTATTATTGCATTTGATTTTGTTATTTAAAAATATTCATTATTTTTGTATTTAATTACGAATTAAAAGGATTGAAAATCGAAACAAATGTTGAATTAAATTATTAAAATAGAGTCAAAGGTTAGATCAAACTACTGAGACAGTAGTGGTCGGAATACAAAGTGATTAACCACTGCCTAATCAATTGCATCGATTCGATGCTCGACTGACTTCTGTCCAAAACAGAGTTCATGTCCTCTATTAGTGGCAGTAATTCAACGAATGATTTGTTTTTCTTCAGACTTTGAAGTTTATTTAGGGCTGACTTATAGACTGTATTGAGTTCTGGACTCAAAGCACTGGAACGAGCGATGCATTCATTCAAATGTTTGATTCCGTTAAGCGATAAACAGAGTATCAAAAACGTACATCTATTGCAGCCAACGGTGCGAAGAGCACAGCATTACACAAATTAATCATTAGATTAAGTGTTTTATTAGAGATATTAGAATATTTGCAAACCTTTCAGAAAATGATTTTCGATTAGTTCTCATAAACGATAGGAATCCCTGATATACCGTCTCCTCCACGATATCGAACAGATTTTTGCAAAATCTTTGAATTGATTGCATTAATTCGAGTGAATTGTCTTCACTATCGACCAGATTCTCACTGATTGTCAGGACTTTGAGCCAAAGTAACAGTACTTTCGACTCATCGTCAGCACTAGAATCAAGTTTTCATTTAAATTAATCGATTTTAACAATTTGTTTGTTTAGATTCAGAGCTTAAACAGTGATAATTATATTTATTAAGAGTTAGATAAACAATAAATTGCAATAAATTGAGACTCACTTCGGCCTTAACTGTGAGCACCAGTTCATGAAATTTGAAACAAAACGCATCGAGTCTTGAGTTGTGTTTAATTTACTCAATAAATACATTTGTAAAGTCAAACAACTATTGCGGGTAACGCAGGCGACCATAAAGTCGTCCGAAGTGTTTGGGATTTCAAATATTTCGATCAAATTCGAAACGTCTCCTAATTTACACAATTTATTAATCAAACATAACTCGAATTATCGGTAAATGAATGAAAGCAAACCTTCGACATTGAAATAGTTGTGAATAAAAGTCTCAATGAGTGTCAAAAAGCTGGCGATGGGTTTGACTGTCTTACAGGTCGACTCAATCAAATCGCATATAATCTGTGGTCTATCGAAGTTGAAACCCGAGGCGTACTGTTCGGTCACTAGTTTTAGAATCTCTTCATTTCTCAACTCATTTAAACAGTTGAGAAGTTCACTGAAGAGTGCGATTCGTTCATTGCATTCGATGTCTAGACAAACATCAACAGAATTTGAGAAATTTGCGAAACTTATTGAATAAATGGCTAAAAATTGAATTAATACCCGATTGAAAGGTAGGTTTCAAGTCTTCAAAGCATTGGTTTATAAACTTTCGAATTTCATTCGGATATTTAGTCACCAAATCGTAATCTCCAGAACTCAGGTCTTTAAGCAAATAGGAAACACAGTTCGCGTAATACCTGTGCTTCAGAAGCCAGTCTCTGTCACAGATATCTGTGTCAGTGGTAGATATGAGACAAATCTGTTTGATTAGACTTAAGAGAAAGCTATGACTCGTGTTATTAGTTTCAAAGAAATATGACTTCAATTTGATGACTCGAGCGATCACTTGACTAATAGATTGCACTTTAGTTGCGGTTAATAAGTGGAATGGAATCGATTGCAAATCGATTTCAATCTGTATTCGAATTAATGTCGAATCAATTTATTAAACGCCAATCAGTTTTCAATTATTTAAATTAAATGACTTAAGACTTACCAAACATTTTTCAGAAGAGAGCGAAACCATTGTATACGACATGTTCTCTACGATTAACGCCATTTGTTCGGCCGTTAAAGACTGGTTCTGAAGAGTATGTCTCCAATCAATGCGTGAAAATACATACGCTATGAACGGCTCGATTGAGTACTGGTCTTGAATTACGGCCTAAAAGAGCACAAGATTTATGAGTACATGAGTTGATAATTAGAAGACTTGTTCTTTCAATGGCACCCATACCTCATACATCAACTTTATGTCTATAATGTTGGGACAAAACCTATTCCATTGCAAACTTTTCAGTTTACTCTCAATCACAACCATATCTTTGGCGTCAATGGCTTTAGTGCTGATTATATAAGAGAGCACTACCTGCCAGACACAGGACAGTATGCTGGACAACATGCCTACCAATAAAGATAAATTGGGATAGAAATTGTCAATACCTTAAAGTCATCTGCAATTCATACCCTGAAAACATTCGACGAAATAATTAATATTAATTAAAAACAATTCCCAAACGAACTGAAAATTGTCTGAACTTATGAAACGCGTCGAACGCTTAGGAAATAGCCATACATTCCAGTTGTCATAGAATGGACGCCAAACGTTCAAAATATCACCTTTTAATTGATTTTCGAATTAGAAAATTATGTCATTTTAGTCAATTTCGAAGGGATGGCATACAGGGAGGCATTCGTGAGTTGGCGTTCAGCCAACAGAAGGAAAGCGTCGAAAGTAATGTCAAATATTTCTGAACGTAAAGCTTGAAGTGATCCAGAAATTCGAGCGGAATCTCACGATAGGCTTCCGATAGGTTTGACGACAAAAGCGATAAAATGTCGAAAAGCTATCAATAATTAAAGTATTTGAGAGAATATTCGGAATAATATATTTCGAAGCAATACCTCATTCGACGTAAACAACGGCTGATTGTTTGAGTACTTCTTTAGTTCCAAATAAAGATTTGGGAAATCTATGTCTTCTTTATTAATGAAGAAACCGAATGAAAGCAATACGTCGTTCCATAGACAGGGACCGATGGACAGGGATTTCATTCCTAATATTCAATATTAACTCATTTAGTATTCATTTAGTATTGACTGAAGTACTTGTTTTCTATACCTTTGAGAAGAATATCGAAAACATCGGACAAGTATTGCGGAAATTGGAATATAATGGCGTACTGTAAGTGCTTTCGGTATAACTGAGACAATACTTATTGTTTAGTCATTCGATTAGAATATAAACAAATAATCATTTCTTACCCCAAAAACCATTAGGAACTCGTCTTTCGGTTTATTTCCGAAGCAATTGAGAGCATTGCCTAATATTTGGATCAAAGCTAAGCACTGGTCGTGCGATGCGTTTTTGAACCAATGCGAGACATCGAACTAGTAGTTCAATCAAAGGCTATCAATAAGTCTATCGATTGTGTAAATTAATATTTTCATACTTTGCTTAACAATACAAACGAGACTTGAGATGGAGTTTTAGTCAACTTCTCCTGAATTAGTTGATACATATCGAGGAAACATTGCGTCGATGTCTTGGAGGGGAAGAGTCGCGGCGCCAGGTATTCAATAATGTTCGGGTGATTTATAGCTGTTTCCAATACAAACTGATTTGTCTGATCGCAACGGATTTCTGATATCTATTCATTCGAAACATTCGCTTAAATTATGCAAAAACCGAATTGTAATTCAAGTGAAGACATACCGATCCCAAAGAGTCGAGTAAATTAGTGAAGACCTGTTTCGACGGCGGATACAAATAATTGGTGTCATTGAGCCAACTCAACAAAGAACCTAAAAGTGATCTTTCGATTTCATTTTCGGCGTTTTGGAAGTCATACGCCTTTATCAGTAATCTAAGCAATAATTAATATAATTATAATTTAAAGAAAATTAATGTCTAAACAAATGATAGTTCACTAACGGAATGCTTTTCTCAATGAAAAGTGAGGCGAAAACCACTTTATTAGAGGGCGTTTCGACCAGTTGTCCGACAATATTCTCGAAATCGATTCGATTTCTTTCGATTGATTTCAAAGAGTGCTGATTAAGTGTCGCTTCAATGAACTGTTTGTTTAACAGTTTTATTATAAAATTATGCCATTTATAAACAAATCTATACCTCAATGTTGAAGACTGCGGGTCCGGTACAGCCGTTGGGATCATAACTATCTTTATCGCACGGGATCTTCAATTTTATCTGAAATATGCAATTGAGTCTAAAAATGTAATTCCAATTCAAGTCAATTCAAGACTCACTTCCTTTTTGATGTTATGGTAGAGATCGGGCAGTGATTCCATTAAAGTTCGATTCAAATCATCGAATTTATGTAAAAGGCTTTCAAAATATCTGAAAATATTTTTAATTTATGAAAACAATAAACAAATAAAAACTTTTAAGACATACTTCGCTTCTTCTAATACGACTCTAACGTTGTGTTGAATCAACAGAAGAAGAGCTGAACTGTTGTTAATGGTTTCAATATCTATATTAAAAGATTCCAAATTTGATTTCTTAACCTCCGGTGCCTTCACAGCTGATTCATCTATAAATGAATAGATTTAATTGAAAGCAATATTCAAAATCCAGTCACACATACCATCATTTAACAACACCTTCTCTTCGCTCTCATCCCGAGCCCTACTCGAGAGCAACGAAGTTGAGTGAAGTTCGAGCCATAAGCTGAAGAACTTTGAGGCTTCGGTTTCAATGCGTTTATAATTAATGTAATTATTGGGAAATTCAGTGCAATCTGTGTTAGCGATCGCACATTTGAGCAAATCCTTGAGGTATTGCACCGGAAGTTCGTCTGTATTGACAAAGACTTCGTGCAGTTGTGAGTCTTCGAGCCATAGGACGTACGCGCGATATAGTTTGGTTAAGCGGTCGTCCATTGCGTTCGATTCGCTGTCATTCGGATCACTTGAAAGCCATAGTTTGTGGTGAAAGTCAATCAAAGAATTGAGTTTTTGGATCAACTTTTTGCGCTTTTCTTCGGAAATAAATTTCAGTCCAATAGAACGACTCGAATCACTACTCGTGAAGAAAATTTGGAAAAACTTGAACCAAATTAGTGGCTCTAAATCATTGGGTGGTTTAGCGCTTGAATTGACCACTTGGGTGGACCAGGAATGGATTGGCAGTAGAGACAATGGGAGCGGAGTATGGCTGTACTTCTGACATATCGTCTAAATAATACAATTTATTGAAATAAAATCAAAAAAATAATAAACGCATTAATTAATCGAAACCTTAATAACTAATTCCAAATTGAATTCCGAATTAGCACTCATTTCCTGAACTATTTCTTCCCAAATCTTATCGATTTTCATAGCATCCGATTCGATGAGAAGCCATCCGAGCCCTACATTGTTTGGGTTCTGCCTATGAATTAAGTGCAGAGGAGTAATCCATTCGCACTTCTTGGCCGCACCGGAGCCCCAATTGAAGAGCGATGAGAACCAGCCAGAGGTCGGCAATTTCCACGACTGGATGTCATACGGATTTTCGCTCAAATATTTCAAATAAAGTTCTTTTAGTTTTTGGTCTAAATATATAAAAATCGATAATTTGTCGAAAATATAAGCGATTTGTTGTAGTCTTGATTGACCCGAACTGAACCACGAGGTCGAGTGCGTCCGCAATATAGAGCCGATCACTTCGAAGAGTATTTCTGTCCAACAAATCAAAAGTTTTAATTTGTTTTGTTTGTCGGAAAACTTCGACAACTGATGGCATATCATTGAAACCAATTCTTTGTTGTGATCGACGAACAGTTGACTCAAAAGACTCACTAATTTCGGAGTCGAGATGATTGCTTCGTATTGTTTCAAATGGAAAGGTATGAAACAAAACAAGACATTAAGTGAAGGGATGTTGTGTTGATTTGTTAGCAATGCTTCCAAAGCATCGACGCATTTCTCAATTGAATTTCTGTTGAATTAATTATTTATAATCAAATTCTCTATAATTATCTCAAAATGACTCACTTTTGTCCGAAATCAGTCATAACTAGCGCTAAATAAATAGCAAACGGATTGTGTTCTTCAAGACCTCTGCAAATAGGTATCAAATTAGTGTCGAAATTAAGTTCAAGAATTTTCTTTGTGTTTTGTTTCTCTGGTTTTGCATCAAAAATGAAATCCCAGTTCTGTTCGGTTGACTCGAGTGAATGAACTCTCAAAACAATCAATTGATTCCAAACCCATTTGGAGAAGTCGTTCGAATTGACTGATTTGGCCAAAGAGAGCAAAGTCTCGGCTCCGAAGAGTTTGCAATTACTGTTTTGGAAGTCCTTTTGGTTTTTCATAAGACAGTGATTATTGAGAGACGAATATACTTCTAACGCAAGCTTTTGGTGTTTTTCTAGTTCTATAAATAATTTCTTATTCGTCGAATCGAAAGACCAGTTGAGTCGAGAAAATATAATTCTTGCGATTCTGTTCAGCAAATGTTCGATTGGGTAAGCGATCAGCCATTCGGACAACAGATATATGTCTTCCTCTTCAGGGTTCCACAAATGAAGATGTATTTCGCAAAACAATTCAATACATTCCTGAATATAATACACAATTAGATGTGTCAACAAAGTTGACTCAATTCTATGGTTACCTCATTATTGGAGTCGTGTTCTAATAATTGCCGTAAAATTATGCCAATCAGAGAGTTGTGTCGAGTTATCAGTTTAACGACAATCTCTTTGCCCTTTTCGGTCATATTTTCACTCAATAGAGGCGTTTGTAAAGAGATTTCAAATATTTCTTTAATTAAAGTCGATATGTATTCATATTCAGCGCCGGATCGAGAGATCGCCATATTATACATCAAAGACAACAGGCTTTCCGATTCATTAATCGTTAGAGAATTAAGTTTTTCTTTAAACAGATACTGAACCGTCACTTCTTGAAACTTATTCTTCCAGTAATTAACACTAAAATAAGGACAAAGACCTCCCAATTCGTCCAACTCGTCCCTACCGTTGTTGTAAACGACCCAAAGGATGTGCCACATCATTGACTCCGACACCCCGTCAAATGGAAACACCGATAGGAAGTTCCAAACGCCCTGTCTATTAGTGGTCAATATGGCTATCATTGAGCGCAGCATAAAATGATCGAATTCTACTTGAAGTCGAAGAATCATTGCCTGATCCTCAGTCATGAACTCTGTCTTACAATTGGCCCAGAGGTCAGACACCACTAATACAGTTCGTCTATTTGGGAACAAAAACATTTGAATAGAATTGAGACAAACATTTCTCAATTAGACATTCGTTACCTAATCATTGAACTGATATAAACCGTCAGTTCTTTAAATCGCAAACAATTAAATGAATGCAATCCTTGTCTCAGAATTTGAATAAGTCTTGTACTGAAAGCCAAGAGTTTAAGCATTTTTAGTTCAGTTGTCTCTCCGTATGAACTGGCGTTCGAAATGTCTGAATCGAATAGAAAATGTTGTCAACACTATAGAGAAGCAGTCATACAGTCATACCGTTTGATATTTTATTCTTTGCCGCAAATTCCAAAACATCGCTAAACGGAACCTGTTTTAGGAAACGGATTACATCTGATTCTGCAATTTGTAAATAACTGTTTGTCACGTCTTCGCCCTAATTGTCAATAAGAACTCAATCTTTATCTTAAAAATTGAAAGTTTTTAATTGATTTTACATTCAATTCTGTGTCGACCAAAAGCCAGGTCTCGTCGCTATTCGAAGCACTCTTTTTGTCTTTCTTTGCGATTCCGATAAACTTATCTCTCATTCTATAGAATCGATTCATTAGTTTTAATCGAAACATAAATTGTGATAAATATCTGATTACTTGATTGGCGACAGAATTGTGGAAATAACAGATACGCAATGATTCATATATTGGTTCCCGAGTTCTAAATCACTAACAGATAATGGATTCGGACATTGGATCAGACAATTGGACCAAACAGAAGAACCGGCAGCGCATCGAAGCACGTGATTCAATAGAAACAAATGGTCGTCGAGAGTGGCCACCGATAAGAATTCGGCCGACTTTTCATCGGAAAGACATTTAAAATAAAAGAATAAATAAATTCGAAAGGAATTTAATAATTGAGTCAATATATACAAGATTTAAGAGCCAATTGAGTGTTATTTTGATGAGTTCTTTGTCGCGCAATAGAAGACATCTTCGCTGATACGCAAAAAGGGCTGAAATAGCGGTTCGGAATTGTTTTGATTTAATACTCAAATCGTTTTCATTGATTGTATTAATCATAAAGTTTTCGATTTCCAATCGAACGAATTGAGACAAATAATAATTAATGCAATTGTCGTTCGAAACACACTCTTTGAGTCGAAGAAGAGTTTTGTCTAACTTTTTGATATTCTCTTTATTCAGAACCGATTCGTTGTACTTATGAACGGCTTCGACAGTCCGGCCATCACTACAGCGGTTGGGCTTAACAATCGATTTAGCGCTCAATTGCCAAACCTTTTCCTGAAGTGATTCACTCGAACTCTTCAGATTCGACACTCGATCGTTGGTTTCGTTATGTCTTTCCCGACACTTCTCTACTCTAACCAACAGATCATACAATTTGTTCGAATCGTTTCGTAAGTTTTGCTATTTTTCGCAGATTTAGTAAACAATTAGTAAAATAAGTTTAAATCGATTGAATCGAATCGAAGCCATACCTCAACGAACTGTTCGACAAACTGTAGGTTTGAATCCAATTGATTGTTGTTATAAAGTGTGAGTAATTGGCTTTCAGTGAACGGACGGATTGTCCGCAGTTTGTCGATCAAGTGATTGGAACTACAGCTCAAGACTGACATTGTTTGCGCTTTAGACGAGATTTACGATTCGTTTTAATAATCTTTGGCTAATATTGTCAACAAATTTAAGTTTTACTAAAATATTGTTTAATTTTTCAAACATTTATTCATTTGTCAAAACTTTATACAACTTTTAAATTAATAACAATTCATATAAAAAGCAAATCAATTAAAGCGTATATTTGGTTGAAATCTGAATGAATGCGCTTTAATGTAAACAAACAGTTGGAGTGTCTGTATGTCTGACAATCATATGATTTCTATTGACTCAATGTTTTGCTGCAATGCTTAGGAAACGCTGTTTTCAGTTCACACTATGTTTAGCCTAAACCACATCATATGTAAGGATAAGTCTAAACAACTTAGTTTTTAATTAATTTAAATGTATAGTTACTGTAATTATATTAATTAACCAGTTTATTATTATTATGCTTTAAAAATTAAACTAGCTAAGAACATAATTGAACAACAGAACAAGTAAAGTGTAGCACTTCATTTTATCATGGTTAGTTATTTAAATAGCCTATTTAAATTGTCACAAGTGCTGTTGTAGGGCTGAAGTTCGTAAGCTAGAGCTGCAATCTATTCGATAGATTAGTGGAATATTTGTTTTAATTATCAATAAATAGATTAAATCAGTTTATAATTATTAATTGACGAAAGCACTCATTACTGTATAATAATAACAATAATTTCAATTTGGATAATATTTCGAGCAATTCTGGCCTAATCTCAAAAGTGAATTCAAGCGTTAACTCGACATCTATTGTGTACTTAAATATAGCCATAGCTTCGGCTCATCATTAGGTGACTCAGAGCTGACTATAAACCCTACAATCGAGTGATGGTTCGCTCCAAACATTCAAACACTTCAAACATGTTTTGCATTTCTAAACATATAATAATGTCCAACAAATACACAAATTTATTGCACAATAAATTCAATTTGATTTTTAGTTATTGTTTCCCTATTTTCCCTTTAATTCGCATTATATTAATCATATATTTTCACAATAAATATCGAATCAATTATCTTATGTCTGAATCTGAACTCAATGTAAAATATCGATAGTTTTGCAGCAAAACAAGAAATGCCCCAAAAAATGGTTTTTAGTTTGAAGAGAGAAATCGCACAAATGTTAGATTAATATTTGATATGTCAGCTGTTCTTTGATAAATATTATTGCTTTTTAATTCAGTTTAAAATTAATAAATATTTATATATTAAAGATATTTAGCAGTTTGGCTACAATTAGTTCATTTGATTTGATTTAAAAAAAATTTTAATTTGAAAAATGTCTAAAAATAATCGCATTTATGCATAAATTTGTCTCAAAATGAATTATTTAAATCAATTGAATCAAAGCTGGTTTTGTACGTTTGAAATGCGATAATTAATTGTTTGTAAATTAAATTAATTTCAATTAAAAGCAATTTATTATTTGGGGATAAATGCGAGGAATTTATTGGAGAAAAAAGTGAATTCAACTGAAGTTTCTATTTCTCCCAAACTCTTGATTTTTACATCTGTTGAGTACAGAGAATACGTAAAACAAATTACTCAAACATTTTAATTATTTTAATTAATTATTATATTTAAAACAATTGTTTGAATTTAATATTAATTTCATTTATAAAATGAATAAATGTGTTGTTTTTATACTCAAATATTTATTGAATTAAATGATTAAACGATGAAAAGAATGTTTAATATTAAGTCATAATTGTTGTTATGTTTGACACATGTCTGACAAAAAATATGGTTTGATTTGACATCAAAATAGTTTCGTTTTTCAGTTCAAAACAAAACTAATAAATATCTAAATATTGTCTTATTTTGCGCTAATTGTGGAAATAAACAGATTTTCGGTCAAATAAATTGGTTTTAGCTTTGAATCGAATGTCGAAATGTGTGTCGAAAGCGGATCTGATTTGATGTGAAGATGTGGTCGTCCTCTGGTTCGCCGTTCGTAATGACAAACAACTCTTTGAGTGAATCGCCGCTGCATTCGATCGCGCAATACATCGAAGACTACATGGATTTGGTAGAGAACGTCCCCAACGATATCGCCCGACAGATGACTCAACTCCATGAGCACAACCATCGATACCACCAGTTGTTGGCGCAGTTGGAGTCGACTCTGGATCTGGTCTGCAATAAGACTACTAATGAGTTGAGAAAAAGGAACTCTCTTTTGAAAATCCAAAGAAGTCTTATTGAGGTTCAGGAGATCGCAGACGAGAAACTGCTTCTCATTCAAGCGATTTTGGATCAATTGGACGGTAAGGCCCGACAACTCGACTTCGATTACCGATCGGTAACAATGTATAACTCGACTCCGAGTCTGACCAACAACTCGAGGGCTCAGTTGCAGACGACGGCCGCTCTCGTGGCCACGAGTTTGTCGTCTGCGCACCGAATGGAGAGCAGCAACAGTTTGGCCAATACTTCCAATACTATTAATGCCATTAATAATACGACAAACGAAACGATAGCTAAAGAAGTACTGAACGGAAACTCAAACGGAGTGGCGAACGAAGTGTCCAGTTCTTCGGGCGCGCACTCAGGCAAGAGAGCGTCGGCTCGACGTAATACGGGCTCCAGAAGTGGTGGCGACAGTAATGACAATAATTCGGCGAAGCGTTCGGTTAAGAGAGGACTCAAGGGTTCGCATAAAGAGATGAAAAGAAGCAAAAACTCAATGAATAGTCTGAACAGCAGTAGTAATAACAGTCTCCTAATGGCGAACAACTCTCCGCCGAACCTATACGAGGGCACACCCATAGACCCGGATGAGCCGACGTACTGCCTGTGCGAACAGGTCTCGTTCGGCGAAATGATTTGTTGCGATAACAGCGACTGTAAGATAGAATGGTTTCACTTCTCATGTGTGTCCCTCAACACCAAACCCAAAGGCAAGTGGTTTTGCCCGAACTGTAGGGGCGATCGAAGCAATATCCAGAAGAAGTGACGCAAAACCACTCAACCATTGATGCCATTGAATGTGTGGTCAAACCACTCACCGATTCGATTGTATTATATTTTCATATTTTCTTTCGATATTTAAAACAGTTTTCAAAACATTATTTAATATAAGTTTTAAACTTTGAGTCGATTTGTATATAAATACCAGAATTTAGTGACAAATTTGGATAAATTCTGTTGCAATTCATTGCTATTATACTCATGACATCGACTTAAAGGCACAACCTTTCCATCAAATTGTTTGATCTGCACTCGAATCAAATCAAAGCAATTGATTGCAATTAATGCGATGTTTGGTTCGACACAAATGCAGCTCTTTTTGGCTGAATATCTCTTTTTATCGTTTGTTTTATTCCATTTATTTGTGTTTCGTATTAATGTATTACTAATGAGAATTGAGACTAACTTTTAAAATGATTTTATTTACAATTTTATGTTATCTCAGGCACAAGAAATGCTTTATTTGTTAATTATTTTAATTATAATTATTATTATTACCGGTTATTCATTAACTCTATTACCGGTTCTTTATTTTTATCGACATTTTTTCAAAATATAATTATTTTCAAAATATTTTATGTTTTCTTTAATTTTATTTCATTAAATGTATCTAAAAATTCATTCAATATTTAATATAAAAAATCATGAATTTTCGAAAATTGTTTATTCATTCTTCGAAACAATAGGAGCGATGTCTTCACCGAAAGAGACGTCAATCACTTCCGTCTTATTGTCTTTGTTTTGGTTGTATAACCAAATCTTAACACATCTATCGGTGTGACCAGAGCTGAGTTCTGGCGCTACGACTATGTGCTTCTGGTCTTCGACCTGAATAGCTATGCCTTCACTCAAGGCTACAATCGGTTTCTTTTTGATGAGAATGCACTCATTGAGTCGATCAGCCCTTCCCTCTCCGTTATGTCCTTCGGGTTTCCATTCGTTGTAATGCGGGTTCAGATTATACGGAACCAAATTCAAGGCTCTGTCGGTTTGCGGCCAAATGATCGGCATATCATTAGTAGTGCCGATGTCGGGCGCCGACACATTGGAGCCGGCAGACCAGCCAACGTAGGGAATGCCGTGGTTGAGCACCCGGTCCCTAATTGGCTCGAGTAGATTGAATTGTTGTAATTTGTAGAGCAGATGAAATGTATTTCCGCCGCCGATCATAATCTGGGAAATGGATTGCATTTAATTGAGTCTAAAGAATATGTTTTGAAATCTGACTCTTTATTACAGCCTTTTGAAAATGATTTTCGCGTTTTAGTGAATATAATTCGCGTTTTAGTAAATGAATTTCGCGTTTTTG
>JAQIYC010000120.1:0-20113 GCA_034699545.1 Porobelba spinosa
AAATTAAATGGAGTTAAAATAAGTGGAATTAAATTAAATTAAAAGCAAATTTAATTTTATTAAAAGAAATTAAATTTAGTGTAAATTAAAATAATTAAAATTAAATTAATTTAACTAAATTTAAATTAAATTTCTCAAATATAAGCTAAAATTTACTAATAAGTATATCTAATATTAATAACAATTAAATAAATTATTTGTAAATTATATACAGTATTTAACATTTAAAATAAAGTATAGATTTAACTATAATTTCTATCAATATATGTTCAAATTAGAACGCTTTTGATTGGACAGACCTATTCCATAACATCGCTCTGCATTGTTTGTGGACGCAACTGGGTCTATTTTATTTAAATGGTTTAAAATACAGTTTGAAAAATAATTTAAGCATTAAATAAAAATTTAAACTTAATTCACAAAATAGTAAAAAATTAAATAAATAATCGAATAAATGAAAAATCAATTAAATAGTTTGTGATTAACATAATTGTGACAAAAAATGTTTGAAAATAAGTATTAAAATTGAGATCTATTTTCGTTTCCAACAAATAATTCGCGAAATGTTTATCTCTTTGGCCTTAAAATACAGTTAAATATCATTAAGTAATCAATCAGTTGTCGGCGCCGTTGACCCGCTTGGGTGATCGCAATGGCTTGAGAGCGGTGTCGACTTCCTCGCCGGCCAGGAACTGCATGAGAGAGGGCGGGGAATAGTACTCCTTTCCAGGCGTTCCGTCGTTTTTGTTGTAGTCCTCACAGAAGCAGAGGAATAGAGTGTCGATAACCATCTCATAGACGGATAGCACGCAGTGTGCGATCCAGAACCCGATGACTGTCACCACTATTACTGGTACTGACCAGTAGTGGATCATTGGGTTGTTCTGATGAAATGGAGGACAATATTGAATATAAATAATTCAAATAATTATTTAAATAAATTGAACCAAACCTTCAAAAACAGAGCGCCGACCAAACCTCCAGTGGCGGCGACACTAATTTTACCCAAAAAGAGTACAAAATCTCCGACACTATTAATGGCGGCAACTCTTAACGCGTTTGTGACGATTGCGTTGAAAGCAATCCGAGCGGACGGACAGAAGTCCTAAATGAAGTCAAAATTTGAATATAAGGTCAGAGTATATGATGTCTTACCTGTCCTTCAATTGCAATAACAGTATATGCGTTACGATTGAGATATTTAACGCACTTTTCAATTATCCAAAGCATACAAACACAACATTTGAGACAACTTTTGGCCAAAACATTGTCGAAATTCTTGAGTTTCTTTTGCGAATACATGAGCACAAGTCGGGGCACTTTGAACACAGTTATGAGGAACGATCCCATCGCTACCGAACCCAAGTGGTAGAGGAATAAGCGACGGATGGACAGACCTATTGGACAGTGGACTCGGCTCTTGTCTCGAGTGAAATACCATTGACTGACAGCACCTTAAGTGAGAAAATCAAAGCAATCATTACATCATAACTCAACTGTCAGGTCAGCATAAGAGCCCTTCCGAGCCATACCTGCGATGACCATCTGCTGACACGAAAGTATGAACTCAGAGGTCCAGACGAAGGCAATGATGAGATACCACCACATGTATTGAATCCAAGACGAGTCGGTGTAGTTGATGAGTGTGAATGAGGCCAAGCGGGGAGTCGTGCCCTCCATCTGTCGGTCGCCGACGCGCAGAGCCGTCAGATCGCGCTTCTCAGTGGCCGCGTGTTCGGCCGTCGCCAACGCCAATAGGACCGACAGCCAGAACAGGAAGAATGCGACTAAACATAGAAGAGTCCAAATGGGCTGCAGTAGGATGAGAGGCATCGAGCGAATACACGCCGCGGCCTCTCTGAACAGCGCCACTACAAACCGAACTCGAGTTCTGAGGGCACAAGTGATCAGTAATAGAATTGCCGACACTATTGTCGTTATGATTGCAATCCATAATATTATCTGTTCGTTGTCTTCGTCTTCTTGAAGGAACAGTATGTTCGCATCCAATGACAGTTTGTTTAGGTTGAGTCGAGTGTCGACGTAGGCGTACCAGAAGAATAGGGTTACGGCTATTCATTCAATTAAGACATAATCTTTAGTATAAATTAAGGTTTGAATTAGTGTTGGTTTGTGTGACCTATGAGTGCAATCGAAACAACAGTCAATATAAGCCAAGAAGCGATTCCAGCGATGAAGTGGATTACGAATGCAGAACAAAATGCAAAAGAGATTGAAACCAGAATAGAGAGAGACATCTCTTTGTATGAATTGATCAAATCGTTGATAATCTTCTTCAGCGGCGCATAACTCGAGATAAACTCATAAACTGTATGTCCCAACACAGAGCCCTGAGTGACCGCCAGTTCCGGAACACATCGATAGAGAATGGGTTTACTGTTGACGAAAAGTTAATAATTAAATGACATTTCATATAAATACTAATTAAGCCTAACGTCGAATAGACGGGAAACTTAGGACAGGGCCCGATGTCCGACAATCTGTTCATCTGCTGGTCGTTTCGGGAGAACTGTTGCTCGAGTGAAGACTTCGTTGACGAGTAGTTGTAGTCATATCTACAAAGGGATGACTGGGTTTGGGTATAGAATAGGTAAACGTCGGCTACATTGGACAGTCGTTTCTTCGGGCACTCCTTAACGCACAGCCGAAGTGAGTTCTGCGGATCGTTTTGATCCAAATGGAACAGATATCTGATCCGAGAGAAGACATTCAGTGTTAGCAATAAAAACATAAAAACAACAAATTGTTTGTAAATGAATAGTAAAGTTGTTCAAACTTTTCATCACTAACTGCCCTCCTGTGCGACTAAAGTAAGCGTTTAATAAAAGTTTTAAAGTTTTAAAAAGAAGTTTCGAATCAAATATAACTAAAATGTTATAAAAGAGACTAAAGCCAGACATTCATGACTTAAACGAAAACATAAATTAAAGTTTAAATCCAATCAATAATCGATTTAATCGTACGGTTTGTGAGTCATGTCGAGACCCGACAGCTGTAACTCATCCAACGCCTCATTCTCGTGGCCACAGGTGTTGCCGAAACTGTCGGAGCCGTGGATTAGACGGGAAGGGCTGCCGATCACGAATGCGAACGAAGCGATAAATATCTAAATTTGAAAAACGAGACAAAACCGAAAATAAACAATAGTTTGCAAACAATCAACAGTTGCTGTCATTTGCTGTCAAACGTTAAACTCGTGAGTCATTACCAAAACAGCCCAAAAGAGTAGAAATATAGTCAAACACAACAAGTCTGTGCACTTCCGGGGCTTCGATGGACTCGTTATCTCTATCTGTGGCACAAATTGTTTCGATTTAATTAAAATGACTTAAATTTAACAATAATTAAGATTTGACTCTCCATTACCTCATCGTTCGGATCAAAACACTCGCAAAAAGGCATAACTTTTTCGTCGCTTTAATTAAACTATACTTTCGATTCGTATTTGAAGTTTAAATAAATTGCATTTTATTTACAAAAATATAATTTAAATTTAAAATAAAACTTTCCTTTTGTTATGAAAATCAATAATTTATTTATTTATAGTTTTCACTAATTTTTATTCAAATGCAATGAAAAGTGAGTTTTTCAGTTAAAAATCCAAAAACAACATAACGGCTAAAAATGAACCCCTTTTTATGTAAAAAGTTTTACTGAAAACTTATTTCTTTAATAATTGACACTTTTCTAAATTATTTGATTTTGCCAACAAGTGAACAAATGAACACCTGAACAAGCAAATATTTAATTCGAACTAATATTTAAAACAAAACATTTCTATCATAACTACCAAACCTTTTACATTTAGATAACCTATTCGACCCGCCCTTCCCTTAAATAACTTAATCGCAATGAAGGCACGGGTAGATCGGAGAGCACTAACCGTAACCAAGAGCTCAATCAAGAATTTAACTAATTTTCAAATCAATAACTAATTAAAAGATTAATTAATTAACAGAAAGTGAGAAATCACTAACTTTTTTGTTAAACACTTATTAAAACGTTTTAATAATTAAATTCAGTTTTTAAGTCAATTTAATCGATAATTATTTAAACTTTTATTTAATTCAATTTTGTGTATAAGGAGTCAATGAGTTTATGCATATATTTCATGATATTATATAAGAATTTTATTATTTTTTAAACTTTAATCGAGTTTTTAAAGACGTTTTGTGTGTTTTCTGATGTAAATAATGAGTAAATGAATTAAACATATTATGAGAGAAGTAATGGATTTATAATACGAATGAATTGAGAGAATGTTTGAATAGATTTTAGTCAAAAAAATATCTAAAAAATAGTCACAAAAAGCAAGAATTACTTAAAAATTTAAACTTTTTATATATACAAAAAAATAGACTAAAAGAGGGAAAAAGAGAAAAAAAATCAAAACACAAAATCAATTCTAATTTTATTATTATTTTGTATTTTAACTGAAGAAAAATGAATAAAAAACTCAACAAAAGATAATTCGAGTGAAACCGAAACCAAAGAGTTCTTCACTTTTTCTTTTTCCATTCGATTTTAATTTTTTGTGAATTCTTATTGTTTTTCGGATTATTACTCGAATTGTTTGAACTATTCTTGGCCTCCATCTGCGCGAGAGCCGCCATTTGTTCCCTGGCCTTCTGCATCAACTCGTCAGCAGTCATGGCGCCCACCTGTGCGTCGGCGCCGGCCTCTTGTGTTATCGATGGCAATGGCGTCTGTTTTTTGGACCTCAAACGCGGATCTGTTACCGACTTTTGGCCACCGGGTGCGCTCTCGGCGGTGATCGCGCTGTTCGTATTGACCGGAGTATTGACTTCAATGATAGTTGACTTCGTAGGCGTCACCTCTTCGTCCAGATCCATGGGTTCCACTTCTGGAGACCTATCCATCAGTTCTTTGTCGACTAAAACATTAAAATTCAAACAATGAATAAATCGATGGAAAACCGAATCGATTGAAGACATTGAAGACATACCCTCTGCGGCACCAGATTTCGAACCAAAATTTTTGACAATAGGGTCGTCGAACTTGAAGCCGGCGGCCGCCACCTGTCGGAGCCTTTCCTGCTGTTCCTCTATTTCGTTTGACTTTCGTTTGACAGTCGAGAGAATGTCCTGAAGATTGTCCGGTATTTTAATGTCTTTGAGCGTTGAGGCGAACCTTCCGTCCAGGCCTGGAATGCCCGATGAGGTGTCGGCCGACGCGTGCGCCTCTGCTTCGGCCTTCTGTTCCTCGAGTTGGCGCTTCTGTTCGTCGACTTTTGCAGTCAACTGCTCGAGTAGTCGGCGCTGGAGTTCAATGTTTGAAGAGCTGGCGATCGCCGACAGCACTGAAGACGTCATTTCGACCGGATTTGAACTTTTGGCGATTTGTTCCATCAGTTCGGGTATGGATGCAGTGGTCGAAGAGGATGGCAATGAGTTCGAGTTCGATGACAGGTCTGCCTCTTCCGGGTCATATGGCTCGTCCTCATCGGCAATGGAGGTCTTGGCCGGTGCCGGCGCTGTCTTCGCTTTATTGGTCTTTACGGTTGATGTCTTGGATGAAGTCATGTGCGGCGGAGTGTATGACACGTCTTCGGAATCTTTGATGTCTTCGGGCGACGAGTCATTCGATGGCGTCTTCGGCGGCGGTGTATAAGAGCGGAACGAATCGGATGTATTGGAAACTGTGTTCGATGTCTTCGATTTGGTCTGAGATGTGCTGATCGATGAGGTTTGGGGTGTTTGGGAACCGGTATGTCGTTTGCTTCGGATTAGGATTCCTAAGAGAAGGTTCGGTCGATTCGACTTTTTGTACTCTAAGCCTATTATCGGAATTAAATCAAAATAATTAATCAAAAGTTATAAATAAAATCAAAACCATTCCATCAATACCCGGGCCATCAAATGGTAGCAAAACTTCGGGAACGTCTCCGCTCTTCGAAAGCGGAAGTATATAAAAATCTTTGAGGAACTTCCCGGTACTGCCGACAACACCGTACCGGCCCCTGGAGTCCAGATAATCAAAGAACGCGTCATAACCAACCCGTTCCTCCTGTCCGGACACAAACTTAATTAAACCAATTTCGGTTCGCGAAGAATATTTCAATTTTTTGACGTAATCGAGCACTTGTTCCGGTGCTATACGACCGCAAACTGTGATTTGATTCGAAACGTCCTGAAAGATAAAACAACAAACAATTGGATTAAACCTAAAAAACCCCAAATTCTAAGAACCAATACCTGAGACAAAAACTCAGTAACACTTCCGCTAACTTTGACGGCATTCGCGGCGAACTTCGCCACGTCTTGCATGAAAACAGTGCCCTTCCAGAGAGGCCGGGAAGCGGACGAACTGCTCGGAGCCTCTGGTGACGAAAGAGTAACCGTAGACGTTGGCTGTTCGTGACTGTCGTCGTCATCGACCATACCTGTGCTTCTGGTCGAGCGTTTGGTGGCAGAGCTGAGTTTGGCCGCTTCGAGCAGTATCTTATTGGCCGAATCGGGATCCACGCGAACGCGTTTGGGTGTCGGCCGCGACGTCTCATCCCTTGGCGTCGAATTGACTGAAGACTTCTTCGATACCTCTTTAATCGAGTCGTCTGTTTGTTGTTTTGTACAAATCCGGCAATTGTTCGAAAATAGATGTGTTTTGTGTTGAGATGTCGTGTCCACTGTTGACGCACCCATCAGGTCGTCCAGTAATGTCGACACACCTGAAGTAGGCGTTGCGGTCGGCGCTGACTTCGCTTCGTCTGAAACAATATTAATGTTATTTTATTTAATATTTGTCAACGAATTGGTTCAAATGGATATCTGAATCAGTTTTTCCATTTTTACTAATATTCATATATGTCATTACATTACCGATAATTAATAAATGGACTGGGTGGTCAACTTTATAACTTTAATTAAATTAAAGATTTTTAATTTTGTTTTAAAAAACATACGATAAGTGAATACTTAAAAGTTAAAACTAGTTTTAATAGTAAGGGCAGAGCTATATATTTACAAGTACAAGTTTGTTTTTACATAAAAAAACTTATAGCCTTAAAAAAATAACTAAGTATTCCCTTATTACGCTGAATCACATGTGCCTTGCTTAAAACTAAGGAAAACACCGTTGGGTAATATTACGACTCATTTTAAACAAAATATAAGAAAATATTTGTATTCGAGTTATACCTAATTTCAATTCATTAGTCGTTTCACTAATAACGATGGACTCAATGAGTTCCTCCCCTTTGTGTGTCTTCTTGACAATGACCTGGTTCACTTTGTCGGCGGCGTCCCTCTTAATCATCTCCAACATCGATATCTTCTCGCGTTCGCGCCATTTGGCCAATTCACTGGAGGCCAGCTCTTCGGCCGACATCTGCACGAGCCGTTCGGGACTGATCTTTCCGTTAACTACTTTTCGGAACAATCCCTGATTTTTGGGGTCTTTTAGATTGAATATAAGGGACCGGTATTTGTTCCGGTACTTCCCAGACGTGTCTTTGTTGAACAATTTGTATAATTCCTCTTCTATTCGATTAGCAGTCTTTCGAACGTCATGTTCGGTCACAGAAGTCTCGTTCCCTTCTTTGCAACTAAAGACGGATTTAATTCAAATTATAATTTAAATAATTTTTTGATTAAAATAAATATTTATTCAAAACATTGCAATACCGGCTAAACAGTGTTTCCCTTAAAGATGTCCTGACATTAGATCTGATGGCATCCGTGCCCTCCAGTTCCATACTTCGGCTATTGCTGCGACTGAAAGACGGCTTTCGCTCCTCTTTTTTCGGCGACTTTTGTGGCGACGGAAACGGATTCTTCGAATTGGATTCGTCTTTCTTTTTGTCGACTTTGATAGCCGTCGGCCGAAACACTTCAAACGTTGGGTTCGTTTTAATGTATTCCAACACATCCTTCTCGGGAATGCCGTCTTTGCCGGACAGCAGACGTCCGCTAGACTTCTCGACGACGACAACCCGTCGGTCAACGTCTTTAATCCTATTCCCGGATTCAGACCTTTCTTTGCGAACACTTCGCAACAGTTTGAGTGTTTCGTTGACATGAGTTTCAATGCAATCATTATTACAATAAATGGATTGTTCGGTTCGAACGGTTTTGCCGCACCCGGCCTGACACTGGCGTTCGGGCACTGCCGCACCAGATGTGGACATCCGCCGCGATTCTGCCGACGATTTACGTATTACAGGCATAGAAGAGCCAATGCCGGGAGTGTTGGGCGTAGTTGGCGTCGAAGGTGTTGTGACCGAAGGTTTTCGAATTGGTTCGGCTTTGAAGAGGTCCTGAACTGACAGATCGATCGCATCCTTGTGTTTCTTCTTAACCTCTGGTTTGCGTACAATTGGCACCACTTTAGAGATGGGCTCGAACTTGGGCGACAGTGCGTCGCCGGCGCCCCGTTTCGAGCCAACCGACCCTTTACTCATCTTTTTTCCCATTAATTCCCGTTTTTTGTTCAGATCTTTTTTCGACGATTTAATCAATTTTTTCAATTTCTCCGACTCTTCCGTCTCTAACCGCAAATGTAATTCACGTTTTTTGGGCGGCATTTGACTCACTTTTTTCGGTGTAGTTATAGCGGTTGGGGTCGACGCCGGAGTCACAACACTCGCTGACTTCGGCGTCGGCTTATCCGTCGGTTTTTGATTAGTCTTTTTCGAAACGTCTGAATCTTTTCTCTCAATTCGTTTATTCGCTTCTCTTGTCTTCTCTTTCTTCAAAAACTTCTCTCTCGCGGCCCGTTTGGTCTGTGCGCGCAGGCGTTCCTCAGCTTCTATTTTAGTCCTCTTCTGATCGGCCAGTTTCTTGAGCTCTTCGCGAGGTATACCATCACTAATGCCTTTCGTACAGGTCTGGCACAACCACTCTTGACTCGCCTTTTCCATCAAACGGCCTGAGAATACAACAAAATATTAAAAATATATCAAAAACAAAAAGATTATTCTAATGACAAAAAATAAACATTAAATAATTGAACAAAAATCGTTTGATCAGAATATTTGGTGGTTTAGTACTTATCATCATTTCTGAAAATGATAGACAGATAGCAAATACGTTATATTCATCACAACATTAAAACTCAATTTAGAAAATTAATTAATTGATTGATTGAGAAATATTCGAAATCGAGCCAAACCTTGTTGTTTAGTGACATTAACACACTTTCCGTGAAACCATTCCTCGCAAGAGTCGCAGCCAATCATAAACCGGTCGTTATGTGGTTGACGGCAAACGCACCTGAATTCCAATTAATTATTAAAACACATAAAAACATTAGAAAATTAACAACAAATCAATCTATTTTTAATTTAAATACATATAAAACAATTTCTTACCATAATTTATCCGGATCATCTTCACTGCCAAAATCCGAACCGGATTCATTATCGTCATCTCCTGAAGACATTTGCGAATCATTTGACTAAAAAATATATAAACAATTAATAAATTATATAAAAATATAATAAATAAATTAAAAATGCCTTTAGTTTTGTGCTTTCATTAATGCTTTCATTTTTATTCAAATCATTAATATTTTCTAAATTCAAATCTTGTTTATCCAGATTCTGATCCGTCGATTGTTTCTCAATATTCTCCTCATTTTCCGTCCGGTTCTTCTGCTGTTCCTCAGCTAATATACCCAACTGTCCACTGAAGTCAACCTCGACTTCGTCGTCGTCCCAACGCTTAGGCTTACGGCGCGTCCGCTGCTGCCGACCAGCACTGGACGGCCTCTTGTCGTCTTGTGAATCGGCGACACCACTGAGCGCCGCAATCACGTCCTCGAGTTCTGACGTCTCGTGCTTTGGCGGTGCAATTGACTCATGTTTTGCTGTCTTTTCAAACATTATTTCCTGTTTTGAATTTTTATCAGTAATTTGTTGTTTAGAATCCATTCGCGACTTTTTATTTGTCGATTCTATAGACGAATAGAAATACATTTAAAATAAATATATAAATTCCGAATCGAAAGGGAATATATAGTTATTAAAACTGAAACAAATAGCAAAAAAATAATGCAATTAATTGAAAGCAAAACACATTTTTCAAAAAACTATTTACTCGTATTACTAATCTATTAATAATAGACTTTTTGTTATCATTAGTACAAATAAACTGTTTGTTCACAAAACAACTGTTTAATTGATAACAGAAAACGAGTCTATTATTAAAACCTAATAATCTTATCAATCATTTAAGTTATCTTTTGAACTCAACTCTTATGCTATGAATTAAACATTTAGTGAAAACGAGTGAAAAACTAATAAACTTTTGACGAAAATGTTTTAAAAACTGTTTTAAAAATCACATTTCGTTAAACCGGGACAAACATACCCTCCGATTGTTTTGTTCGTTTAGTCCTTTTCTTATTGCTTTGACTGCTATTCGGTTTAATGTCTTTCTTCTTATCGAAATCAATGACGAGTTCGCTCTCATCCACGTCTTTGATATCATCTAATGGTTCCAGAGTTGGTCTCAACTTATTGGGCGAATCCTGTTATGATAAATGACAACAAATCGTATTATAACGAAAAATGAGGTAATAATGCACTTCTCAAACATAAAATGTTTTATTTATTAATCAAATAATCATTTTTTGCAATAATTAATAAAAATAAAAATATTAGCGAATCGTATGCATAGACTGCGAATACAAACCATTGACTCCTTCTCTCGTTTAAGCATTTCTTGGTTTTCGGCTTTGATTTTCTCCAAAACTGATTTCTCGATTCTGTCGATCTGTCGCTGAGATCTTCGCGAAGCCGTCGGTGTCTTCGGCGGTGATTTAGCCGCAGATGTCGATGACTGGGGAGAGCCAGGAGTTAGTGGCGCCGGAGATGTGGCCGAAACTGTTGACGACGACGCGTACGGACTGTCGTTGTATGGAACAGATGCAGAGGTAAGAAATGAAGACATTGGTGACGACTGAGCGCCAGAATTAGTGGTGTTTTGCTTTTGAGGCGAAGGCGGGAACGACTCGACCGACTGTTTGGTGGGCACCGGACCCAATGCTGACTGTTGGCTCACGTCAGGCATGTCTTCGAGTGGAAGGCCGGCAAAGCCGTCGCCATAACTGGTCGGACAGTAGTTGTGATCCATTAAGACGAGTGTCAATGGCGTAAACGAGTGTTGATTCTGGTCTTGACTCTGGCAGTCGTTGACAGGTTTGGCGTTAGTGTTGTTATTGGGCTCTCGGGAGAGGCGCTGAACCAAAGTGTCCAAAGCGTCGACCAAATCCATGCCCTCCTGAACCGTCGGCGCTGAATGACCGCTCATTTGCGCGCAATTGACGGTTGGGTTGGCGACAGTCGTCGCGTTGCCCAACAGGTCGGCCGTCAGGTCGAAGTGATGGGCGTCCGAGTGGTCAGAGGACAGCAGTTTCTTCACCGAATCGGCGATGAGTGCGTCATCGATGTACTCATCCGAAGACCTATTGCTTGTGTCCATCGTTTGCGCTCTTATTGTCTTTCGATTACCACAAAGACTGCAATTGTTATGCTTTTGATTTTATATTAAGATTTTAATTATATTTAACTTAATTTAATAATTAGTGATTAGTCTATAAATACATTTTTTTCATTTAATTAGTTTTTCTAAATTTAATTAAAATGATTTAATTAATTAATTTCCAGTTTTTCATAGTTTTTCAAAATACAAACAAATCGTTTTCAACATTTTTGACGCCATTTTTGTTATCATTTCAATTAATTTTTTGGTTTACAAATTCAGTAAATAATAGTTTGACTAAAGACTGTTTTTATACCCTTTTATGACTATTGGTTGCTGTAATTCTATGTATTTCTATCATATATAAAGGTATTGAGTTATTTAATTCTTTTACATTGTTTTAATCTATTTCTTGTGTCAATTTCTATGTTAGTGACATCTAGTGGTTGATGTTTGTCAACACATTATTGCATAGAAACTACAGTCAAATCGATATTTAATTAAGTTTTCTTATTCTCGAAAAACTTTTTCCATTCGTTTTATATTCAATAATTGCTTGAATCGAATCGAAAAATCTGTTTAACATTTCATTTACTGAATAAATCAGATGTAGTGTTAACTCAATTGACGCCTAAAAACATTTTTCGCACATTTTTGCCTCTTTTTAGTGAACTGTCAAATAAATGAAAAGTTTTTCAGTCAATCAATAAACGACTGAATGTTTTGTTGTTATTGTTTTGTTATTAACGACACAAATAGTGTTGGTTTTGAAACCTTAAATGAGACCCTATTTTAGTATTGCTTTGAATATGCATTGGATTTAAGCAAAAATATATTTCGCGTTCTTTATGTTAACAAACTTTTTGGCTCTTATTATGTGTTTTGAATAGAAAACATGAGATTATATTTTGAGCGAAAAAATCAATAAATAGTTTGCAATTCAATGAATAAATAAATAAAATCTTCAAATCAATTGAATTCTTGAAATTGATTTTTGAATTTAAAACTAGATTTTTGTCGATTTATTTCCAATGAATGTCAAGTGAAATGTTTTGATAGAAATAAGTATTCATTTGATTGAAAATATTTGTATTTTTTGGTTTGTTTTTGTTTTTTATTTGATTTGAAAATCAGATAATTTAGTGGTTTTTGAATATTTTTGTTTCGATTTAAATCTTAACCGAAATTATGAAATAAAACAAATTATGAATTGTTTTAATGATTTTTTGAAATGAGAGTTGATTTTGAAAAATGAAAGAAAACAACAATTTTTGGATTACTTTTAATTCAAAACAATTGGCAATTGGTATGTGTTTTGAGACTTAAATCCGATTCAGAATTAAAATCTTTTAATTTAATCTTTTATTCCTCTTATTTCCGAAAGCAATACATAATTTCAAATCGAATTCATCGAATTGTCTTCAGTTATCGGTCGGAGAATTGGTTATTGTTTTGCAAGAATGCAATGGTTTGTCATTCAATCAATAAATTATTGTTTAAATACTATTTAATTGTTTGTCGTTTTTGTACTAAAGGTTGGTTTCGCGGGTATTCGCACCGAAATAGCTCTAAATTAGGAATATTTCCCTCAAATTACGTACAAATCAAGACATTTAAATCCAACAATAATTGGTATAATTTATGTTATTTTCGATTAATTTGACCGAAAGTGCTGTCGATTTGTCGAAATTTTTAGTTATATTTCGAATTACATTAACATTGATATGATTTCGGCATAACTTGATTAAACATTTTAAATAACATTCGCTTTTGCTTTCGGTTTAAAGATGTGTTTAAATAATTTTTTAAATTATAAAAAAGTTATGAATTTAAAGCCAATGTTTTGCTGTTTTTAGTGATAATGTGTCGCCACTCGAAGATCCCGTATCACTGGAAGTGGTGTCGACTCTACGCGAATGGTTTACAAAATGGCGGGAATTATATCTTCGAAACGAAATGAATAAATTTGAGTCAATTCGTATAGCAATGATCGAACTGATCGAATGGCGCAAACAATTGATATCAACCGCCACTACCAGTGAAGTGTCGAAGAGTTTGAGGGCACAGGTAGTGTCCAAAATCGATTGGGGCAATGATCTGCTGAGACTCGACTTTGTGCCGCGTTCTCACAATTACGAACCGATAGACCCGGAGTCGAAATCTCCGCTCGAGTTACTCGACATTCATCTGAGCCATGAACTGAACAGCGGTTCCGGAGACAGCGTTCGCTCATTGAATGGCAAACAACTAAAGAATGAGAAGAAAGTGAAGAAAAATCATGTTTTGCTTCAAATAAAAGAAACGAATTTTAATACAATCGACGATCAAATCCAAATCGACTTTTCGCTGTACAGCGGATCAGACTATTTGACCGAAAAGTTTTGCTATAAACCGAACGCCAAACTAAATCGGGTTATATTTGCCGATCTGTCCGCTAAAGATGTCTCCAATACTGCCGACGCTCTACAGCTTTGTGTTCAGGTCTGGAGATTTGGCAAAATGTTTGTCAATGAGAGGAGCGGTAAGTCAGCGCAAGGCACCGGATATTTCAAGCGGGCGCTGGCCTTCAATCTGATACCGATCGCTGACTTGATTCGAGACTCGGATGTGCCGCTCAAGTTATATGAAGGAGACATTGCTACTAATTACGACATACTTGTGCGCAAACAGACTAATAAACTGACAAATTCTCAAAATTCATTCATCAATATTAGCGCCAAATTATTGGTCGATGATTTGCCCTCTAGTCTGTCGGAGGCGCCCAACACATGCATAGCACTGACCAAATCGTTCGGTGATATCATAAGTGCCGGTCATTTCAGAAACGATTTGTATTTGTCTATAGAGAGCGCGGAGTTTGAAAAAGGAGGTAATTATTGAATGAATTTCTGAAACAATTGAATTATTTGTTTATTTATTGATATAAATATTTATCACTATTTTATTATTCAACAAAATAATTGATAAAATCAATTCTAATCGAAGTTTTTAGACATATTTAAAGATTAGTCACGAAAGTCGAGTTATCGCTTCTCTGATTATTGTATTGATTATGTAATACAATATTATTAATACTGATTGAGCAGAACGTCATATCCTATATCTCCAGACTGTTTGTCTGCGATTTGACATTTGAGAGTGTCGTCAGAGACTCTTATCAACTGTTAAGCGCCTGTCGTGTTATCAGGCGTTGAAGTTATAGGAGGCTATATTGTTTATATTTTATTGTTATAATTGCTTTATTAATAAATTAATTGAAATATTTTAGAAAGGATTTTAGATATAATTGATTTGAGAAGTTTTTATTAGAAATAAGTTTTCTAAAAGATTAATTTAAAGTTATATCTACAGTATTTACCGGTACTGTACTGTTAGAATTGAACAATATTACGGTAATATAAATATTTAAAAAAGTTTTTAAAGAACAAAAGCGCTTGAATTTGACATAATTTAATTTTCAATAAGGGTTTGAGAATAGAATTTTCAATTAATTAACTCTTTATTCAATAATCTTTGCATTTAGTGCTTCAATGAACAGGAATTAAGTCATAAATTGTTATAATTAGCGAATCTCGCGCTTAAACGCAACACTAATTAAGGCTTAATTGTTTGAAAATATTTAAATTGAATAAAGTTTAATGGGTTTTGATCTGGACTTTAATATTTAAGATATTTTTTAGTTTAAAACATTTGTTTTCAATGAATCCATTATTGCTTTCCATTCATCGAATTCTGAATCAAATTACAGGCAAAACAATACCGAAGAATATCGAAGTGTCGACGTGTTTGGTCACTGAGAACGGCATTCAGGAGAAGGCGATCAGCAGTGGTGTCAATGACGACAAACTAACTTATTATAGATCTCATGTCGTATATCATCAGAACTGCCCGAAACTGTGCGAACAGATCAAAGTTCACGTGCCGTTAGATCTGTTCGAAGGCGCGCACATCCGCTTCGAGTTCCGTCACTGTTCCTCGAAGGACAGGGACCGCAAACTACTTGGCTTTGCATTTCTACCTCTGGCCGACAACTTGGGCGCCTGTATTACCGACGGAGACCACGAGCTCTACATCTATAAGTGCGATGACATCAGGCGTTTGGATAATGTAAACGACTATATATTCATCCCTTGGGGACCAAAGGACTCGTTGAGTGCTTCCACTTCTGGTCTATTCTCTCGTTCGGCCAAAGAGTGCTGTCATGTGAAGACATGTTTGGTGTCATCAAAATTGACCCAAAATAGTGATCTGTTGTCACTACTCAAGTGGCGAACAGCACCCGAAGCTGTTTCCGATGCACTGCAACGTGTGATGCGAATTCCGGGCGAAGAGTTGGTTAAGTTCTTAGAAGACGTTTTGGACGCACTCTTCGCTCTGTTCGCCAACAATGACGGCTCGACTACTGGTCATTCGGGTCTTGTTTTTAAAGTTCTGATACATATCTTCACTACACTATCGGAACATCGGTTCAAGTCGTATGAGTCGGCAATGGATGTCTATATCGAGTCTCAATTTTCGGCCGCTTTAGTCCATAGAGGACTGGTTTCGTGTGTCAAACAGTGCGCGGAATTGGTATCAGTGCCCGACAAACGCGACCCTATTCTCAAGTGTATGTGCTCTCTGTCGTGGCTCATAAAGTTCATCATTCAGTCCCGGGTTCTCTATACCAGAGCCACTGGTCATAACGACGACAGCGATAGCTTTCGCGCCGATATGTTTGCTCTCTATGGGGCTCTCAATAGGGTTTTGTCGCTCGAAAGCAAAGGTAATCAGAGTTTTAGCGAAGTTTTAAAAAATATGGAAATTAATTAAAAACTTTTGTTTCTTATAGTTTCGAGTGATGAGAGCATAGCATCAATACAAGAGGCAATATTACTGTCCATTCCTACGGCATTCCCGCAATTAATATCAGTATTAAATGTAATAAATTTGTCGAAATTGATTAAAATGACAATCAATTCAGTATTCGATGGAAATCATAAAATAATTCGATCGAAACTATTGGTAATTCACGAAACGGTTAAATGTGATGAGATTTGGTCGGACGACGAGTCGCGCTTTGAGCTCTTGGACACAGTTATCCGACAACTGGTGCTACACATTACTGAACGCGAATCTCTGCCAATCCTTCGACATATTATCATACAATTGCGCCAAAATGGTAGCACTCGTGACACCGAAATGTTGTCAATCGGCGCTCTGGACGTTATGGTCGAACATATCATCGATTTGTCTGATATACAACACAACGATTCCGACTATTTATCGAATTTTATAACTTGTTTTATATCGCTTTTGGAACGTATGGCTGAATCAGATTTTGTTCAGTTGTTTGAAATCCGATCGCACCGACAGCGCAAAGAACTCCTGTGCCATATATTCGCTGCATTTCACGCCACACTCGTCCACTTCCCCGACCATTGGGTGGTTATGAAGATGACGGCCAACAACACAATTCTGTGCGCTTTACAGGAATTGTGTTCTATAATGAGTCGCGACTTTCTGGACCACAACTTCGATGCGATAGTCTGGCGCTCGTTCTTCTCTCTGGCCATCAGTTTCCTAACCCAACAAAGACTACAATTGGAGTCGTTTTCAGTCTTCAAACAACAGGAGATTCTCGAGACTTATGGCGATATGAGAGTAATGATGGGCTTCCAGTTGGTCGCCTGTTGGGACCAGTTGGCCAACTCGAAGATCGAGTTCATTCCATCTCTGGTCTCACCGTTTCTGGAGGTGACTCTTGTGCCCGAACCAGATCTTCGCAAAGCGACGATTCCTATATTCTATGACATGATTGACGTCGAGTTCAATGCAAATGGAAATTTCAAACAGGTTTGGGTCATATGTTTGGCTTTTATAATGACTTATATTTAATTTAAAAAATAAAATACAATTAAATTAATATCACAATTTGAACGGTAGGTGGAGTGCGCTTTAATCGACAAATTGGATATTCTGGTCAACAACGGCGCCGGAGATTCCGAATTTCGACAACTTTTATCAACGATGTGAGTATTGGTTTGATTTTTGAAATTTCTATTTTTTAAGATTAAAGTCTAAATTTGAAAATTTAATTTAAATCAATGCAAACACTATTAGGAATAATATCCAACAATTGTAAGATTTATTAAATATATATAAAGTCAACGAAATTTTATTTTTGTCAAACATTTCAAATAATTTAGTATTAATTTGTTTTTATTCCAAATCAGTTTAAACGACAAATTGATTCAATCGAACCCTTTGTGGCGCGAAGAGGGCCACCGACTCATAAATTCATTGTCAAAACTACTGTCCCTTTTGATCGATTATCGAAGAGTGATGTCCGGCGACGGCGACTCTGTCCTCATGTGTACCTATGCTTTGTTGCGCTTTTATAGGGACGAGATCTGTTCCGCCAATCGAACCGCTATTATGTTGCGTTACATCGCAAAGCTGTCTGACCTCCACATCCCTTTAGGCAATTTTGCCGAATCCGCCTTCACTTTACAACTGCACACAAACCTCTTGTCCTGGAATTCTAGTGATTACCATAAAAAGGAATCGTTATATCAATTGATAATCGATTACTTCGATCGCGGCTCGTGTTGGGAGGAAGGGGTCAATATGTGTAAAGAGTTGGCGCCGGTATATGAGAAATGCTATGCTTTGGAAAAGTTGAGTCAAGTGCTCAAAAGACACGCAAACTTTTTGGATAAAATACTGACTAAACTGAGGCCAGAGAACGAGTACTTTAGAGTCGGGTTTTATGGTTTGGATTTCCCGACATTCCTTCAGGTATTCCATTTACGGCCACTTTTTATTGAATTTATTAATAATTTTGTTTTTGTGGTTAGAATCGAGTCTTTATATTCCGAGGCCTAGAGTTGGAAAAAATCGGTGCTTTTACACAACGAATCCAATCGGAGTTCCCTTCGGCACAACTCATGACCAAAAACGTTCCGCCGGACGAAAGCATTACAGAATCGCAATCGCAATGTATGACTCGATTTGATTGATTTTAGAATTTTTAAAAAGTATTACTTTATTTAAATTAACAGACATTCAAGTCGTGGCCGTAAAGCCAGTGCCGGAACCGCCGCACATATCGAAGAGCGATTCGTTTGGCGCCGGCACTCAAATACCGGAATCAGCGCTCAATTATTATAATACAAACTCTGTTCGAAAGTTTATATACGACCGACCCGTTCAAAGAGCACCGTTTGATCCGAACAATGAGTTTAAGTCTTTGTGGATTGAAAGGACCTGTTGTCAGATCGAACACTCATTGCCTGGAGTTTTACGAATGTTTGAAGTAATCAATACTCAGGTGACTCAAGTGGCACCGGTAGAGCACGCGTGCGAAACCATTGAGAATATGAACAATGAGTTATCGAAATTGATTTCAAACTTTACGATTGACGGCAAGTATGAGTCAATCGCTCCGCTTTCGATGCGATTACAGGTAATTGGGTTTTGATTACTGTTATTAATTTTTATTAACATTTGGTTAATCTAAAGGGCATTCTCGAGGCGGCCGTCAACGGCGGAGTCGCCAAATATATGGACGCATTCCTTGTGCCGGCATTTATAGCAGCGAATCCAAACCTTTCAAATTTTATAATTCGTTTGAAGTCCGGAATCGCACATCAGGTGCGGATTCTTGAGGGCGGACTTACATTGCACGGCCGGTTAGCGCCACAGCCAGTGCGCCCACTCCACCAGAGGCTGGTCGAGCGCTTCACTATAATGAGAGCGCATATACATCAGTCAAATATTGAGAATCGGCCCTCAATTCTATCGCAACCATTGCCTCCCATTCCTATCGACAACAGTATTAATAAAAATATGAGTTCAGAAGTGCCACCCGTTTACGGCCATATGATTGACGACAACATCTATTCTGTGCCACAGGACCAGATGGCCACCCGGCCCAGGAGTGCCGGCTTTGAGAACGGGGGCTGTAATGCTCGGGTCCAGAGGTCGCGATCTATTCCGCGTTCGCATCCGATTAATAGCCATTTGAATACTATAATCACTTCTAGCGCTACTGTTAATACTGGGCCTCCACTCCCGCCCCGAACCTCAACTCTGGAACGCAATCACAGCAATAGCAGCACTAATAACAATAATAATAATGAGAGACCGGCTCTGCCTAAAAGGGTCCGGAAGTGTTCGAATGACTTGGAGTACAAACTGATTGATATCGATATCGAAAGCATTCCGTCGGCGCCGGCAGTATTCGCGGCAATGAAACGACAGGTCGATTGTGTCGACCCAACCGCTAGTCTTCTCGATTGATTGGTTTACATATTTTGCTCTTCTATTCAAAGCAATCGCTTTTTACAACATTTTCTCAATATTTTTCATCAATTATTACATTTACTACTTATTCGACTATTTTTACAATTTTTTATATAATTTGTATTTTTTCAGAACTTCTCTTTAAGAGAAAATTATTTTAAATGTTTTTATGTTTTTTGTATTTAAGATATATTTATAAATCTATTTATAATTCTTTGTATATTATTGTGATAGCGATTGATATTTTCTAAATAATAATAATTATTATTAATATTTATTTATGTGATAAACAGTTTTGTAGTTTGTTTTCCAACTTTTACTCAAATATTGATGTAATCAATGAATTCATATTTATTGTATAATTT
>JAQIYC010000121.1:0-20043 GCA_034699545.1 Porobelba spinosa
TTAGTTAAATTAACGCCATTTTTACAAAATGGCGGGAAAAATTTCCGGCCGCCGAAGGCGGCCGGAATTTTTCTAGGAGGGGGATTCTATTTTCGAGCAAAATCTCAAAGGGGGTCAGAAACCAAATTTTTTCCTCAGGGGAGGGGGTTGCGGACCTGAACCCCACCCCCCCTTTGGCCAAACCTGCTTTAATATATGACATTTTATTTAAATTTTAAAACATTAATAAATAGTTTTAATAAAATAATAAAATTAATATCTTGCAAATTCTCTGTAGTAAACATTTAAAAATATCTCAACTTTAAAACTAACGTTTCAATGATTAATAGACAGCTAATAAAGCATTAAAAATATAAAAGCTACATTAATTGAATTTGTTTGCAACTTTCTACTTTCAATATCTGCCAATCAGTGCGAATACAGATGTGCCCAACTCACTTTTCCATGAGTGACCTGGACGCTCTTTTTGCATTTGGCAACCGAAACGAACAGTTCATACATTTGACACAACATAAGCAAACGTTTCGAGACGTGTGTCAGTTAGGGCTGCAATTCATGAACTTCTCTACAGATAATAGTAGTCTATTCTCCGGTTGTCTAATAAAGCATTTTTTTGATATTAAGAAAAAAAAGAGAAAATTTATGTTACGCTCAATGAATTGCCAGAAATGAAATTATATTTGTTTCAAACTATGGGCCCATAAAGGCCTTATTATATTGCAAGCAATGTGTGGAAAATATTTCCGAAAATTTTTCAATAGATTTATTCTTTTCGACTCATATGACTCACAAAGTAATAATGTAAGCGAAAGAGAAAATGGCTATTATTTCATATTATTTCGTATTATTTCTTTTAATCAAATAATTTTTGTTCTAAACCCGGAGATAACGTTTCGTATAAAATGCCGATTTAATAAAAATGTGTTAAATTAAACAATAATTTTGCCGTTTTTTTGCTCTCTTTTATCGCCAAATTGATTGTACAAACAATAAATCAAATTAATGGCCAAAACATTTCTTATCAATGTTCGAATCTATGATGACCAAGATGCCATAAAATTATATATCTTTTTTTATGAGGTAATAATTTAAACTATTAAAGCTAAAAACAATTAAAATTAAACACTTTTTAAAATAAAATTTTTAATACAATACTGTTTAATAAATTTTAAAATATAAAAAACAGTTTTTAATAAATTTAACATGTTAAAACAACTTATTCCTAAAATGTACATTTATTCTGTATTTTTGTATAACATCGCTGACATTTGCCTGTTTTAACAAAACTTTTAATTAAAATTTATTAACTTTATTTTTGCATATATCTAGATGAAATATTGTTTTTTATTTGTCAAATGTATTTAAACAAAAATCTTACAAATAAGTTAACTTTTTCAAACATAAATAACAAAATAATTTGAGCTAAAAGTAATCAAAATCAAAATGTTTAGTAATTTTTTACATTTAAAATATAACTTAAAGTTTACGGAATATTTATCAAATTTATTCAAGCTTATATACGATTACACATTTATTAAACTAAAACACAAATGCCTTAAATTAGATTTTGATAAAGGATTAGTCAAAAACTTGACGTAAGGCTTAAATACTTACTAAAGATTTGAATAAGAATTAGCTTTGCTTTTGCCTGGATTCAATTTGAATATACTTGGATTAGCAAGCTCATTTATAAATTACATAATTTTGCTTCAAGAACAATTCAATCTAAAATATATTATATTCATTTAAAAAGCAAAAAATCACATTCTATTCAAAATTGATCATTCATAAAATGATAAAGATAAAAATTTCAAAATTCTAAAAATAGAGTTGTATTAAAAAATCAATACTTTTTTGGGTTAAAATACGCACTTGGGCTATTATTTAATAAGACTTGATTTACTCTCGAACATTTATATGTAAGACTGCATATCTCGAAAACAAATGAGAGTAAAAGATAGAATTTTTATCGCATTTTTTGGCGCATTTAATGAATATGAATAAACATTTTTCTTTGCAATTACGCTGCAATGGATTCACGTAAGACGTGATAAGAATCTCTTCTTGACATTTGTCGTACAATTTTAACTCAAATATAATATAATACAAAGCATTCCTTTGCGCTCAACCAAAAAAATTTGCTGATATATAGAGATTCGAAATAAAGATATCAAAAATGAATTTTCTTTTTTTCAAATATAGAAAGTCTTCTAAAGAACCGAAATTTTAATACAATTTTTGCTTCAAAATTAAAATCAATTGAGCGGCGAATTATCGATTGAAATCGGATATGAGTTATAAGTTATATAAGAGACGCGAGTTTTTTGATAAACTGCTGTTTTATTGCTGTTTTATTTGACACTAATGTGATGTCAGGTAAATAACAATTGAAGTTAATTAACTGCAAAACGTGTGGCGAAAGTCGTGTCAGTGTTTCGATATGAGTTCTCGTAGTATAGGACGACTTGTATTGACTATAAATTCTGTTTGTCTTAAAGGAAAAGACATTTTTCATATAATACACACACATTCTGCGGATGTCTGTCTATTGTATTGAAACGTAACAGATGTGACACAAACGCGAACAGCACTTCCCGGCCCTGCACTGCAAGCGCTGTATTAAAAATGGATATAACTTATACTCTATAACTATAACTCTATTACTATTTAAACTTAAATTCTCTTTTTTCCTTTAGTTCACAATATTTTTTATGATTGATTTATGACCTTTTCATATGATTTTTGAGAAAATTGATGACAGATTTACAGCTCTCTTTTTATACTGAAATCTGAGCTAGCTTCGAAATAAGTTTATTGCATTTCTAAATGCCATTCTTTAAATGTACTAGATTAAATGACCAAACATTAGAGGCCAGAAAAACTATTTAATGTTTAAACTATTGATATATATTTTCAATTGATGAAAAATTTCAATAAAAAGCACATATTTTTGTTGAAAAAGTCAAAGTTTATCAACAGTTTTCATAGAATGTAAGAAACAGTTTGTGATAAAACATTTGATTAGAAAGACTTCACTCTTTACTCAAAACTTTTAACCTAATGATCCGTTATTTCAAACTAAAGTTTTTTTTCTGTAACACCGTTTGAGTCTTAAGAAGAGCAAAAAATATTAGTTGAGAGCACACAGAGTCTCACATTTAATGTTGAAAAACATTACTTTTTTATATCTAAGCAAACATTTGAGTTTAAATTAAGGCTATCAACAGCTCATCAGCGCTGCAAACATTTCCGCAGTATTTATGTATCGATGGATAACCAAAAAACAAAATTTTCTATATTTTGTTCTATATATTTATGTTTTTGCTTTTAGCCAGGACACGGCTATTTATCTAAAATGCTCTTTAAAATTTTTAATGCTTTTGGACATGTTCGGATTTTACAAACAACGGGAGGCAATGATTGCAACTAGTAAACTGTAAAATTTTTTTATTGAGAACATGCTAACTTATTGATTTTTTAAATCAGCAATTGACATTTTGTTCTAGTTAATATGGAAATTATTAGTTGTTATTAAATGCTAATAATTTGCTTATAATTAGTTTATTATTTTTGTTTTAATTTTATTTTAGATAAATATTGTTACATTAAAAATATTAATATTTTTATTTATTTATGTGCATTATTTGAAATTAAAATTTCTCAATTTTATTTATTACTTTTAAATTTTATCAATTTAAAAAAATATAAATTTAATAATAAATTGTTTAATTAAATAAAAAATAACAATAATATTTATTTAAAAATAAATATAAATTATTAAAATAAATAATTAGATTAGTCTACTAATTAAATTATTTTAGTTTAACAAGGACGTTTTTATTTGCAATAGTTGTTAGCAATTACTAAAAAATGATTGAACTTAAGTAGTTTAACATAAAAAATGTCTACATAAGAATAGGATAAATTGCTTGGTGATTTAGTTTAAATGGCAAAAGTGGCAATAACCAAGAATACTTTTAGTTAAGTTGAAAACTTTGCAAGATTCTTTCTCTCGAGGATTGTCTTTAAAAAAAATCTGTTTGATAAAATTCAATATTGACAATTTTTTATTTTTAAAATCTAAATTTAATTTAAATTTAACTTGTATAAGTAGAATTTGTTTACATTTTAATTATAAACAAGGATAAATGTTAAGTTAATTACTTTTATAGTATAATTACTTAATTTTAAAATTTTATCTAAACATCATTTTCACTCATTTTTGTATTGATATATTTTATAAAATAATTTGAAAACAAATGCATTTTAAAATCAAATATTTTTTAAGGTTACTAAATTTTATATAAAACTGATCAATATGCTTTTTATGAACGCATTTAATGACAGCGATAACAGTCGAAAAGCCACTTAAGAAGATTAAACGATGGCTTATGTTATATATTATCGCGATTTCGATCAAATCCAAGCAATTAAATGTTTTTTATAATTTCACTAATACTTAATTAAACGCTTCTCTAATTTTTTCAGCCCTTAAGCTGTGTTTAATGGTTCGAAAACAGATTAGTCTTTTTGTTGTCAATTCGCAAATACAAGCGATTCATACAAAGTCTCGAAACGACTAAATAAACGGAAAATAAAAAAATGCGTAAAAGAATTGTTTGCATAATATAAAACAAAATTAATTCAATTAGACATTAATTGGTATAATAAAAGACTTATTTAGCAATTTATTTAATGCATTTGTTTAGAATACATAACAAATTGGGCAAACATTAAAATATTTTATATTTGGCCTTTTATTAAGAGTATAAAAGTGCGATTGGTGCGAATAAAAATAGGAGATTGCTCATTTATTTAGATCCCGTTACTTAAACGACGGAATGTCTCAAAAAGATTTTAAGAGAAATATAATAAAATTTTATTTTACATGATTTGAATTGAATATTACTCCTAAGCTATCCGTTTGTTCGCAAAAAAAACATTAAATTACTTAAACAGCAAATGAAAACATAAGATATAGAGACGAGAATAAAGAGCCAAATATTTTATTTTTCTGTTATTTCTTATGAAATTTTATGCTCAAAATATATAATAAATTTGATTTTTTTTTCGTCGTGACTCCGAATCTAATGAAACTTTTTTCTTTAGTTTTCTTTTTTGAAGAATTCATTGTAAAAAATTGTTTGCTTCGGATATAGAGAATGGAGAGTCAAATATATTTTGATATATGAGCCGTCCGTTCGATACTGTTTTATCAAATCTAATGAAAACATTACAAAAAATGATTGCAATATAGAGTATTAGGGATACGCAAGTGAAATGTTGCGAAATGTTGTAAAAAAAATTCCCCAGAGAGAAATTTTGTTTTAATTTTTGATCGACAAATTAAATTAAATTTTCTTTTAAAAAATTACGTTACAATTGAAAATTGCGGTAAAATTCTGAACAATTTAAAGGCAACTTTTTATTTAATTTAAAATTATTGATTAAGTTTAAATAATTCAATAAATTTTATCAAAATAAAAAATACAACTAAAATAAAATAAATATTTTTTTACTAAAAATTTATGTTTAAAATTTCTAAAAATAACAAGTATATTTATAAAATTATCACGTTTCTGTAAACAACCTTGATCATCTTTCAAACTTTATATATCGACTGAATCTTTTTTTCTAATTTCTAATGATATTCTGTGGACAGCAATCGATCAATAATTGTTAGAATTATTGACTAAACATAAAAATATGTAAATCCTATAAATTCATTGATTATTCAATTAATACAACAAAATATATATTTTAAATCTAATTTAAACCCATATATAGTCTATAAATAAAGTTATTGCATAAAGAGCTACAAAGATGTGTCGAAAAGCCCGAAATAATCACATTATAAACTCAATTTAAATAATTTAAAAATAGATTTATTCTGAAAAGTCTTATCTTTTAGTTAATTTAATTCTCGTTTTGTAGACATCTCTGTCTTATTGTTCAATGAATTATTCGAATTGTTTTGTTGAATAGACTTTTGTAAACAAAATAAATTGCGAATCAGTTAACCCAATAGAGAGAGGACTGGCGAAAGAGCGAGAGAAGAAACTAAGACTTATATTAAATTTATAAAACTTTTAGTATTCCAATCGAGTGCTAAAACTCAAGACTTGAACATTCAGGACATGAATTGGTATTAACAGCCAATGAATTCTGAAAACATTTTCTCTCATTCTTCTCGAGTAATATATCGAAAAATTTAATATTTATGTAAATTATCGAAAAAAAAGTTGAATTGAGTTTAAAACCAAAAATAATATCATTTTTTGATCACATATTTTGTTTCGACCAAAAGGTGGCCAAATGGACAAAAGCCGATGGAATCAAATCGACTATAAATTACACATCGATTTTGAAACAAGTCTTGGAGATTATGAAGGAGAAAGTGCTCCGGGTGACTGTTCCTAAAAATGTATACATGCTTAGTTATTATATTTTGAAATTGTTGCAATATTTTAATATAAATCAAATATTAGATAATTACTAAATATTTAAATATTATATAAATTGTAAATTAAGATTTAAAATAAAATACGTTTGAAAAGATTAATTGAGCTTGTTAATTTGTTAATTTTGTAGGTAAAGCCTTATATATTCCTAAAGGATAATCACGAGTCAATGGAAGGAAACGACAAATTCGACGGATATTGCGTTGATTTGTTGGAAGAGATCCGAAAAGTTTTCGAAAACAACTTTAAAAGTAAATTCTTATACGACATACATATTGTCGCCGACGGCGCCTATGGAAAGCCGAACAAAGAGACGGGAGAGTGGAATGGTATGATCGGCGAACTGATGCGCCATCAGGCGGACCTGGCACTGGCCGACCTGACCGCCACCTACGCCCGCGAAAAAGCCGTCGACTTCACAATGCCTTTCATGAACTTAGGAATTTCGATTCTGTTCAAAAAGCCCGGCCTTCCAGAGCCCGAATTATTCTCATTTCTGAAACCCTTTTCAGTGGAAGTGTGGCTATACTTAGCCTCCGCTTACTTAGGAATAAGTCTATTGTTATGGATATTATCGCGAATATCGCCGTATGAATGGGTAAAATGCAAATCCATTAATATTTTCTACTTTCTCTTTCGCACAACCACTTTATGAGTTCCACTTTTTCCTTAACTCCAATCTCTCGTTTTCTCTCCTTTTTTGTTGTTTGTATTAAACTTTATGTTTGAAAAACTGCTTTGTATTACCGAAACGAGTGAACAGAGCATATGATTTAAATAAACAATTTTTCGTTTAATCTTTAAATTCCATCCATTTTTCATTGATCTTCTCTCTCCCTCTTCACATAAATTGACAAATATGTAGGTTTCGGGACATCCTTGCGATCCAGAGCCGGAAGAGTTGGAAAACCAGTTCTCAATCGGCAATAGCCTGTGGTTTACAATTGTGAGTAAAGTTCGCGTTTTCTAATTAGTCGATTAGTCGTCGCCTTTATTCGCAAAAATGTAATTAACGTCTCTCTCTGTTCGGCTCTCTCTGCACTGTAGGGCTCACTCATGCAACAGGGCTCAGACCTGGCCCCGAGGCAAGTTGACTCAGTTTGACTCACTTTCACTCATTTTGACAAAACCAATAAAACCAAAACTTAATTGTATTCTCATTTGCTTTCCATTCACTCGACTCTTAGGGCGCTCTCGACTCGAACTCTGGCCAGTATTTGGTGGTTCTTCACACTAATCATGATCTCGTCGTATACGGCCAACCTGGCCGCCTCGCTCACCCTCTCGCGAATGGCACCGGCCATCTCCAATGTCGAGGACTTGGCTAAGCAAACAACGATCAACTACGGGTGCAAAAAGGACGGCTCGACCTACGAGTTCTTCAAAGTACGACTCAATTAATCATTAATTCCTAATAAGATATACGAATTGCACACAGAAAGCAGTCTCGAGCCGTCAGTCGTCAAGACTGCCCCTAAGCTGAGGCCATGTATGCGATGTATGCCATATATGCCTTATATGCCAACCAAACAATATCTTAAAGGAAATGCAATGATTGCACTAAACCAGTCGTTAATATATCAAAATTCTCATCAGAAGTAGTGGATCTCATCTCTCACTTGCTATTCAATGAATATTATTCTTAAAGTTTAGCTCTGATTGACGACTCAGTATATCATTAATACGAAATCCGTTTCGATTCGACAAAACTGTTTATTTAGTTATTTATTAATATCAATGAAATTAATTCCGTTTCAACTTTGAAGTCCCTTTTCACCCGAATTCTCACATTTTTACCCATTTTACCCGTTTTCCACATTTTATGTACATTTTATTATTGATTTATTCTCTGTTTCTCTTCAAGTCTAATGACTTTAGCGGTCAATACGAAAGAACTTCTTATATAATATTTTCAATTTGTGTCCCATTTATTGATTTGAGTTATAGTAGAAAAATATTCTTTTTTCTCTCCGAACGACGTTTGGAATATCGACTTATTTTTTAATACCCATTCCATCGCTTTCTTCTCAAATCAATCGATTGAAACATTTTTAGAGATTCTCTTATTGTCTGATTCCCTATGGATTAGATATAACAGGCAATGGATTAGACAATTGATCCGAACAACAAAAAACTTGTTAAATGCCTTCACATTAGTGGACAGTTGTGTTCATAGCGTGTAATCGAGTGTTTGTTTTTAGCCAACGGATAGATTATAGACTGAAGACTGAAGACTCAGTTATTTCATTAATTAAACTTCATTTCACTGTCTCTTCCATTCCTTGCCTTCCCTTCCCTTCTCTTCAGAACTCCAATCATTCAACTTATCAGCGAATGTTCAATACTATGGAAAACAGTGAAGAGGATTACATCCAAGAAGTGTATGAGGCGAAGGAACGGGTGCGGAAGGGCGGCTATGCCTACCTAATGGGTAATCATTAGTCAAATCGCGTCTGAATCGACAGCGAAATTGATTTCCAATTATTATATTATTAATACTTTCGACGACAGAGTCATCGACTCTGAAGTACGAAATCGAAAGAGACTGCGATCTCATCCAAATTGGTTCCTGGCTCGACAACAAGGGCTACGGCATCGCCACTCCCCCCGACTCGCCCTACCGGACCCCCATCTCCAACGCCATCGTCGTGTTGCAGGATAAAGGCACTCTATACGAACTGGAACAGAAGTGGTGGGTCAAGAAGGGCGGGGGTCTGTGCGGGCCGGAGCCCAAGCCGTCGGCGGCTAATGAGCTCAACATCGAGAACGTCGGCGGCGTTTTCGTAGTCCTGGTTACGGGTGTCGGCATTGGATGTGTGTTCGCAGCGCTTGAGTTCGTTTGGAAAAGTTTGAAGTTGTCCCGACATGAACGGGTACGGACTCTCCAGACCCTCCCGACCCTCCCGGCCCACACTCCAGCAAACTTTGCACTAAACGCTAAATTAATAATAGATTTATATTTATTTGTTTATTAAATATTAATTTCTACCGAAATAGCGATAGAAATAAGTTTTATTTGTTTTGATAATAGACTACAATCTGTCGCTTAATCTCTAAACTATTGTATCGATTGTATGCTTTAGTTTTGAACTAAATATACAGTTTTGGAAAACCACTGAAAGCTTCACTCGTTTTCCTGCTTTTCTAATACACTAATTGAAAATTTTAAAAACCAATACATTATTTAACGAATAATATTCACTAATTTATGTATTAATTAACAATATTTTACTAACAAATAGAAAAGTCGGCGAAAAGGCAAACGAGAAACGAATCATATGAATGGTTTCGTTAAGTTTGAAGAAATTCATGTCAGACTTGAAACTGCGGTTTGATTTGAATAACATATTAACAATAAATTGATTCAATATTAATCGCCCGATGATTGAGCTCTAATGCATTGATTTCTTGGTATTGCAAACGAATTAATTATTAATTAAAATTATTTATTTATATTTTTACGGATTAATAATTAAATTGAATAAATCCCAAAGGAATCAATTGGTAAACTGATCTGGTTGGAAATCATCAGGATATTCACTGGGGGCGGCTCTACCAGACCGGCGCCAAATAACACAAAGTCTTCCATCGATTCGGATAGTGTGCGAGAATCGGAATCTATGGCCGAAATGAATAATAAACTATTGGTTCGCTTAACGCCAAACAACACCAAAAATCAACAAATTATTAGTTATTGAAGTCATTATTGCTTTGAATTTTCAAAACAACTTTCTTGAAGCAGAAAACGCAAAATTCATCCGAAAAATTAATTTCTGGACAAAATTCTCATCGAATAAATTGTTTAATTGTTTTTAAAATAAATATAATTTTTTGCAGCTAATCAGTCACAACGAAAATACACTATTTTTGTGAATAAATGCTATAATTTTTTAATATATGTCTCATCAGATAATAATTTTTAGATTATTACAAAAAACATTAATTAAAAAATAATAATAACTTATTTCCTATGCTTTTCGTATCTAAGCTAACGATTAATAATAATTAAAAAATTAATCAAAAATAATATAAATGTAAATATCGATCCGTTTTTATGATATAGTTTACAAAATTTGTTAAACATTTTTGAGATAAATAATAAAATTATTTACAAATTAATACTTTTAACAAAATCTAAAATGAAATTAATTTGTTATGAATTAATAAAATTAAAATTTTTACATTAATTGAATGCATTAGTCATTTGGATATTCGTACAGAATATTCTGTAAATTAATCAATAAAAGCATTGATAGTTTGACCACTAGATGGCCATACGTAGCGATATATTCTTGCATGCAGAATATTGGAGCAAGCTGACTTGTTATCATTGACATATTTAATCGGATTTCATTTAACATATCCATTAAATTACAATTAAAATAGAGCAATAAATTAGTTGAAATTCAACTTTTCTCCTTTTTTGAATCAAATTTAGATAATACTAAACAATTTTGATGTTTATTTCCTCTGGGTCAACCAATTACTCAATTGATTATTGTTATGTTTGCCATTATTTATGTTTTATACTCTATTTAATTGTATTTCGTTGTTATGTTTTTTAGATTTTAATTTTTGTTTAATATTTATTCAATATATTCATTAAAATACGTATAATTGTATTGAATAGTGATTTAAAGTTCAATAAATTTAGATATACTTTAAAAACATACAAAATATCTGCATTTCATAATAAATACGATTAAATAATAAACGTTTTATATGAATGATGAAAATCTAGTTATAAAGTATTCGGTTAAACAAAAAACTAAAATTGAAGTTAAATTAAAGTTAAACAATAAAATTAAAAAAACAAAATAACATCAAAAGACAACTGAGAAAATAGATTAATAAGAGATGAAAATGAAGATAAAATATTTGTAAAAACCTAAACACAAACACTATTTTTGAGAGTTGAGTGAAACCGAAAACCAAAGGTATGTTTGCGTTGTATTGAGTGTTGTATTGGCATCGCGTCGACGAACGCCTGTTTACAAGCGATAGACTCTCTGGTCGTCACTCAAGACTAGACTCTATTTGTGTTGTTGTGAACCAACAGTGAAGACAATCTTCGCCTCAGTTTGATGTTTGGCGAACAGTCGAACCATTTGTCTCACAACTGATCCGAACAGTCGACAAAATGGCTGTTAATTGATGGACAGACGAAGAGCAGTGAATCAGATGTTGAGATGTTTTGGACTTATTATTGATTGGATTCACTGATTGCTAAACAGTTGGAACTATTGGTCGCAATCGTTACCAACGATTCGACCAAATTATCTCATAATTTGAAGACTGTTTCGACTCATCCGACGATTGACTAATAAAATGATAATCTATTGAAACGAATCGAAACTTTGATTTGTATTTCATCTTCGCTTCAAAAACAATTGTTTTTGTTATTTACGAATCGATTGTTTAGTTCTTCTGTTTGTCTGAAGAGAACAGAATCGAAACGACAGACAGAAAGACAATGAAGAAGTCGGAAGTGAAGAAGTCTTCGGGTTTTTTCCGCGGAATGTTCGACGGCTTGCGGTCGACAGTGAGTCAGCCGTCGGGCTCTAAGTCCGACCCCGAGGTCGACGAGACTCTCAAGTCCGAGCACTTCCAAGTGGCCAAAGTAAGCACCCGATGGGCTATACATTTCCGAATTTAATTTTCACTTTCATTCAGTCATCAGTTTTTTAAATTAATATTTTTTTACTATTTATTCACTAATTGTTTAATTTTATTCAAATTAATTGAATCCATATTTTCAATCATTTTATCGTCGATTTAGTTCACAAATTGTTTTTATACTCTTTATTGAGTTTTTGTTTTTAGTTTTTAATTTTTTCACATTTTTCTGACATATTTTTAATTTATTACTTGACTTTTGGTTTGGATTTTTTCCGATTATTAATATTTATTTTTTAAAATTGAAAATTGTATATAATTTTAGTCTTTGTTTTTTGTTTAACTTACGGATTGCTTACAAATTATTATCTAATAATCAATAGAATAATCGATAAACTGAGAGATGAGTCGAATATATAGTATATATGTATTGATTGATTGAATGCAAAGTCTGATCCAAAGTCTGCATCTGTTCCGTACTGTCAGTCTATTTTCCCGAAACGTATGGCAACAGTAGTTCGAGAAAAAGTGTTTTTTTTTTCGATAATAATTAAAAACAAGAATTTTTGTGCATCTGTTCCAACACAAGACATATGTTTTGAGAGACAAAAAACGACTAATAATTGGTTTTCAGCTAAAATATTAACTTTACAATTGATCGCTTAGTTTCTTATAATTGTGTTTTTGTTTTATAGCCTTTTTTAGACTTGAATTTCTGATTTAGAGCTAATCTGTTCGGCAATAAAAATTGTGTTCAAACTAATGATGAAATAAATATTTTTGGACCAAATAATCGCTGAATAGATATCCAAATATAATATATTACGAACTGATAGTAAAGGAATGACTGAATTATTTTTCCGCGAATAATAGTAATGATAAATCAAATAATAATTTTTCAACACATTATCCCTTATCTCACTTAATGTCATATAAGTTATACTTTTTTTTAAATATTTTATGCATTTATTCATTCATTTGTTTGATTTCTATTCTTTTTTAAATATATTATTTATCTAAAAATGATTTGGATTTGAATTTTGTCTGAATTTTAATTTTTATTTTGTAAATATATATTCTGAGCCTTAAATGCGATTAAAATTTTTTCAACTTTTTTATCTTTTCATATATTTTTTGTGATGGGATTATGGATATGAAAATTTAATTTTGTTTTGCATCTGTTTTTCTGCAAAATTAGTTTTGAAATTCAAAAAATTTTTTCAAAAATATTTGTCATTTATTTGACTTCTGTTTTATATATGTATTGTTTAATAGTTTGAAAACAATTTTTTTAGTTTTACTTATTTTTTCATTTTGAAAATATATCGCTTATACAGTCGTGGATACAATGTTATTTTTATTCGAGATTAAAATCAAATAATGTTCCTGGACAGTTTTATTGATTTTTATTTATACAACAATAAATGAATACAGCTATAAATGATATATATTTTGATAACATAAAAGTGGAGTTTATTTAATTGGATATTAATTCAATAAACTTGATTAGTGGCGGATAGAATGTTGACGTAATTTAAGGTAAAATACGATAATATTTTACGGCGATTAATTTTAAAATTAATAAAATGCAACCCAGAATATTTAAATAGTAAGCGATAAAAATAAAAAATAATAACAAATGCTTGAATTACCCGTAAATGTCAAATATTTGCGATAATTTATTATTATTTTAAAATATTTGCAAATTTACAAATAAAATTATCCATGATAATTCCGGGTAAAGCCCTGGAGTTCTCGCTATCCGTTGTTGTATTTATAATAAATGTTTTGGTTTATCAATATTTCAGTTCGAAAGCGAACTCAACCGAAACAAATGCTGTTTAATACACAAATTTATTGATAAATTGTTGTTTTTATTACATTCGACTCAATACTCCTCTACATTCCGATTCGTGGCCTCTGTTTTCAAAAAATTCCAATTTTTCGCAATCAAGCGATTAATTGAATTTTTCTTAACTACAAAAAAGCGTTTTTTTTTCATTTCGAAAATTTTTTATTATTCGCACATTCTTTCGCTTTTTTCTATTCCTAATATACTTTTTCTATACTTTTTCTTTTCACAGTATTATTGATCTGTACTATAATTAATAACTTTTAATACATTGTGTTCTTTGCGTTTGTATTCGTCTTTATTATTATTATTAATATAATTAAAGCGATAAATATATTGCGAACAATGAGTTGAAGACATAATACAAATCGAATTATCGTTCGGTTTAATCGATTAGAGCCAATGGTCTGATATATTCATTGCAAAAATCAATTTAATTGATTGAACTGTTAAGCGAATACTAGGCGTTTGTTTTGTTCAAACTTTAAGTTTTTCTATTCTATTATATCATTACAATTCTTATCGTTTGTTATATTTATTTTTTTTTTCTCGAAGCGATTCAGAAATATTTTCATTGTTAGTATTTAAGAATTATTTGTTATAATTGTTTTTGAGTTTATTATTATTATTTATAGGTTGTTGTAATTTAGAGTGTTTTCTTGCTTGATATTTGAACCTAGACAAATTATTAGATTATTAAAGTTTTAAATTATTAATTGAATTATTATCTATTCAATTTAATTAATAATTTAAAATATTTAATAATCTAATTATGTGTCTAATTAATCAAATAATTTTTATCTAGTCAATTAAAAATTTTCAATAGGCCTTGAGCATTAAACTTTAAATGCTCTTGATGCCAAATGCATTACCAATTGTAAATAGCGCTTGAGAACAGTTAGTAATGCTTGAGCAAGCATATTTTAAACTCGCCTTTTTGTAGAATTCGTTTTTTATAGTTGTTTTTTATTAGACGAATATTTCGACTCGACTTCAAGTGCCTTCAGATTCACTTGACTTTCAATAATCGGATTAAATCTGCATAAAAATAAGCGCCAAATGTATACAAAAACATAAAATGCAAATACGAATCGATTGCTTAACATAACATTCATTTTAGATGAGGTCAAGAATTTGTTATTTAAAACTATTCTGAACAACAATCCAATATAAGTTTGAATTTCTCGCTACTATTCATGAAAACATACCATTAATTACGAAAAATTCTTTTCTCTTTTTCGGAATAATAATATAGTATTTAAACAATAACTCAAATTAAGTCAAATTTTGTCTTTAAATATATTAAAGTAAACAATTAATTTGGAAAATATTTTTACTGTAATTTTGATCATTAAAATGCTTTAAATGTCATCTAGATGTTTATTCTAGTGGAAATTGTATCAAGCTAATATGTGTTACATTTAGCAGATGTTTAATTCGCGAAAAGTTTGGGTTAAAACAAAACCAAAATATAGTTTTAGACCAAAAAATTTAATAAATTTCAAATATGTTTCGAAACGTTAACAAAAATTTTGATTTGAAACTAGATTTGCAATTATTTCACATATTTTTAGTAGAATTTTTCGAATTTAAACATATCTTTAATAAACACACATTTTAACTGTATTTTCGTAAAAAATAAAGTTACCGAAAATTTATTTAAATAAGTTTTTCGAAAATTTTTAGTTTAATTAAAAATAAATTACATATTAGAAAGTTTTTTTTGAAACAAAATAGAAACTAGCTTATAGTATTAGGAGTACTTTCTAATTTAAAAATGTTTGTAATAGACATACGTTTTATACTTTTTTCCCATCGAATAAATTGCTATAAAATTGTATTAAATTATATAAAGAAAATTTTTAAAAAGAATTTAAATTAAAATTTAAGATCAAATAGATTAAAAAAGTATTTGGCCAAAATATAACAAGCTCAAACCGTATTAACAAGGTGTATTTGTTAATGAAGATAAGGTAGAGTAGATTTAAGATAATATTGCAATAAAAATAGAAAGAATTTTCTCTTATCTGTCAAATAAGACCGAAATTCAATTAATTTAGATATAATTCAAACACGAAATAGATTTTTATATAAAAAGATTACTCAGTCTTCTGGTACTAAAAAAAGAGCCAAATCTTTCAAACAAACAGTTCTACAGTTTTTTCTTTCTCTTCTATACTCTTATCTCAATTTGAAATAAAAAAATAAATTAATTCCAGAATTTTGTGTTCATTTAATACGTTTGACATTCAGTTCCTAATTCGCTATCGATTTTCTCGCCGTTTGAAAGAATTTATATTTTATTTTTCAGAAATTATTATTTAATGTGTTTTCTCGTATAAAAATAGGAATTAATAAATTAAAATGAAGAGAATTTGTATTATTTTTTGCGCTTTTTATATATAAATACATTCCTTTCTATAATGAGTTAGTCTACTATTGAATTGAGTTTTTAGTTTTGCTATGATTTAGTTTTAAACTTATAAATTTGATCATGTTCATTTATCTTTTTAAAAATAATTTTTTAATTAATAATGAAAAACGTTTTATTACTAATGTATTCGCAAAATATTTTACTGATATATGATTGATCTTGAAACTTTATTTTTTTAATGTGTGTATTTTTCAAGTTTTTGTTTTCTGCAAGTATAAATTTTAAAATAGTTATTTAGGTTATTATTTATTTATTTATTTGGTATTTATTTAAGAACAATAAAGAATTTTTTTATACTAACAATTGAAATAAATATAATATTTTTAATATAATTTTAAATAATGCTGATATTTAAACTAGCTTATATTTTTTTTAGTTAATCTTGTTTTTGTTGTTGTTGTATAGAATATGCTTTTTCTGAGCGAATATTTTTAGTGTTTTGATTCGATAGTTGACATCAAATAAATAATTTTTTCTGTAAATTTGTCTGAATTTGAGCTCATTTTGATGATCGCGTCATCGCTTCTCTCATATTTCCATTTCGTATTGAATTACTCTTTATATTAAAAAAAGTGTTTATATTTTATTCGGTTTTTCCATATATTTTTTGCTCAGCTATTGTTTGCGAAACAAATCCCACATTTCATTAAAAGTTAAGACAATTTATCCGATACTAAATCACTAGAAGTAAGACTAAAGGAGAGGAAAAAATTTTGTGATTTTTGTTCTGTCCGTAAAACAAAAGTCTTAATAATAGAGTTGATGTCCGAAACGGAAATCGAAATATTTCCGAAACGTTAAGAATTTCACTAAACAGACAGTTTGTGATGAAATTGCTTTTTGTACTCATTTTTTCGCGTTTTTTATGTTTAATATTTAAGACTTCTTTTTTACATATAATAACTTTTTTCTCGATTTTATGCAAATATATTCAATACGAAAACTTGTTTTTAATTTTTAATTAGCATTTGAAGCGAAACTATTGAAAGCGAAAACATAATTATTAATATTATTCTTGTTTTACAATAAAACGATTTAATGTTTTAGTTATGTTTTGTAAAACACAAAACTGTCATAATATCCAACCGAACACTGCATTAGCCTTTTTCGAGCCTCACATCGATTCTGTTCAACATTTCAACTTCTCTCGACTTATTAACAATATTAGAGAATATTGTTTGAAATCTAAGTCAATGTTTCAAATCCGAGAGTTTTAGTTCAAAATGAGAGCCAATCGCTGAGAGAGTAGTTATAGCGTAAAAGTCGGGAAACGGAGAAAAATCTATAAATGGCTGAAGAAATGCGTTTAGAGAACAGCGGAAAAATTCAGACATCAATTCATAGCAACATTTTCTATCCAATATAATGTCCAAAAATATATATTTGTTAAACATTTGCCTCAAAATTCTTAAAAAGCATTTATTCATTACTTTTCGCATTCATTTAGTTTTCACTCAATATTCTTACGAAACAATTATTAACCGATTTTCGCGAAACTATTTAATCGAAAACTGTTTTCTCGCCTAAAAAAGTTGATTAAATTTTAACGAGTTTTTCATTTTTAAATATTTTTAAATATTTTTGTTACACTTTTAAGATGATTGGAAAATAATTTTCTAAAATATTTGAATAAAAGAGCGTTCAATCATTTGGAAGAATATTTTTTGTTTTTCTAATACAAAGCCTCATATTTTTCAAGATTTGCATATTTGATCCGGGAATACATTTATTCCCGAAATGTCATTAGAATTTCTATATATTACAGCTGTTTTCAGACTACTTTTTTTTTGTTTGTTCCGACTTTAAAGTACATTGAAATTCGAAAATTTAATGTTTTATTCATTAAATGCCTGAAATTGGAAGCCATAGCCGATGTATGCCTTATAGACTCATCACTGCTTTGGCTTCCGATTAGAGATCGCCTGATAATGGAATTAATGAGTTTTTAATATAATTTTCTTGATTCACAATAAAACTTATATTTTTCCGTCATTTGAATGGATGGCTTGACTCGAATTATGCATTTTTTGATTGAATATTCTTTTTGAATAGAGCTTTGATTGCTATGAATGGATTTTTTCTGATGTTACCGGATTCTAATCGCTTTAAATTATAATAGGGGTTAAAATTAATATTTAATAATGAGATTTTAATAAATAAATTATATTGTTTTCAATTTGATTTATTTTTACCCGGTAATTGTATTGAGGCAAAGAATTTCTGTATATTATATGAGAAATTATTATATATATTTTATTTTATATATAATGTACTGTTACTTATATTTGTAATTATGGTTTTTATTCTATCAGGTAAATTTAAGAATAATTTTTAATAAATCTTTTTACCGAGTATACCAATTTAGAATGTTGTAGTGGCAAAAAGTAATGAGGATTCAAAACTAGTAATATTTATATTTCTAACATGTTCATTTCTCTGTTTGAGATACTCTGTTTGTAGAGATGCTGCATCACCTACCTGCCCCTAACCGACTATTGATGTATTGCGTTATTTATTTATCAATTTATCATTTACAAATCTAAATAATTATCAAGATAAATCACGCTATGCATTAGTGGCCGATCGACTACTTCTGAGTCGGCCTGAGATGCACACAATTTATGTCTAAATTTTGTTATGTTTAGCGTTAATACATTGTATTCACATCGACATCGAATCAATACTTAATATTAATTCAATACAAACAAAGTATATGTACTAAACGAAGTCAACGCTCTAGACTCGGCTTATAATTAAGGTCCGGCTCTGGTTTGCGTTTGATTCGCATTGTTTTGGATTTCAATATTCATTCATCGGATTGCAGTCGACTCATACGTGTATTGTATTCGTAGGTCTGGTGACTGCGAAGAGCGCTTTATCTACGGCTCAGTAGGTTTTATGTCGAACTGTTTGGATAGGAATAACGCGTCGAATACCCGAATCTAATTTATCACTGAATGCCTGTATATTCTATTTGCCATTACTCTGACATCAGTTTTATCTAACGTAAGACACATCGACTTGTCTTTTATGTCCAAAATTTTTTCCCGTTTATTAAACACAACGCAAACACTTGTTTACCAATGCTTTCCATACGAGCGCACAGTTGGCCTCCGACTGACTCTAAACTTTTTGCTCATTTTGTTCGTTTAGTTTGCTTTGAGTCGATTGATCTGAAAATTGAAATGAAATGAATAAACGATTTATTCATCAATTCGTTTCTGTTTTATATTATAGTTTAGGAAAAATGACTTTTTTTTCATTTATAATTCATTTTTCTCTTTCTTTTTTTTTTGTTTATATCTATAAATATATTTTTATCTACTTTTATAGCCATTCGTATATACAGTATATGTCTCTCGATTTCTCCCATAAATGCAATAATATTTGCTTTTTATTTGCGTTTTTCTCTCTCTTTTGTAAATATCATATTAATGTTATGTATATAAAACAAATTTCAAAATTTAATTTTACTTTTTAGCTCTAATCCATCAAATATTTCTTTTCTTAATTATTGTTTGCATTAAAATTGCTTTTCTCTTAATATTTTAATTTCTTTAAAATATTTATTTTTTAACTCAATATTTAATGAGTTTCACGTTTACAGTAAATGTAGTTTTTATATCTTTTTTGTTATATAAAAATTATTTTTATATTCTAATACATAATTTATATTTTAT
>JAQIYC010000122.1:0-19923 GCA_034699545.1 Porobelba spinosa
TTTTCGTCTCTGGGGGGTGGGTATTTTGCCATGCCCCCCTTGCACATCCCTAATACTATATATAATATAAAATTCTAATTTCTATTTCAATTAAATTCACTTCTTTTATCTTTTCAATTATTTTCATATTATTTCTCAATTTTTTATTCAATGAATAATAATTTTCATTTAAATAACTTTTAAATACTCTATAATATAGTTTTGAATCAATTCATTATTTAATCAAATTATAACTTAATTGCATTCAATCAAAAGCATTAATATCTAAACATAAAATTGTTTAAACAATACTATATTAAATGTTTTATTAAATAAATGACAAATTGAATAAAATATAATTAAATTAATAAAAATAAATAAAATACAATATTTCGAAACATTCGACATTAATCTCAAACCTAATTAGTCTACAAATTAAATATTTTATTCAAATATTAGAAAAGTTGTCAAAAATGCTTAAATGAAATGAAAGCAAAGATTGGCTGAAATGAGTTGGACTACGCGTTTCTGATGCCGAGCGCCTGTTCCAACTCAGCCCTTCTCTGCTGCACTTTGCCGTAGAAGTAACGACAAACCGCTTCCTGAGTCCAAGACTGGAAGAAAAAGTCGGAATTGCGCTCTTCCTCCGGATTCCCGACTTGATCTGTCATTGTCTGAAACACAATTAAATCAAACCTTTAGTTCTAAGCCATTAATCGCTGCCAACTGTGCCTTACCTTCAAGTCTCGCATTTGCGAAATAAGCCATTTATTGATGAAATGCTGCGGATCTGTCGAAAAGCTGAGGAAAAACTCGCGATTTGTCTTCAATTGGTTGATAGTCTCAACCGTTTCGTGTATTTTATTATCGAGTGATTGGATCTCCTGTTGACTCGCAGTCGACAGCAAAAAGTTATTCATTTGGATCTTCAACGGGTCGTCCACTTCGACGTCAATGTCATAACACGACGTCTTCTTCATGTCCGGCCCCTCAACACTAATCAGATGATTGATGACAATAGGGTCGGGCGGATGCAGCAGATGGTGAAGACGCGATGGGATTTCTGCGAACTTCATGCGCTGGCACTGGAAGATCTGTTCCAAATATTTGTCGCAATTAATGAATTCCCTTTCGTGCGGATCCTGTAGTTTATGAGTTTTGATGTATTGCCACAAAGCGTTGATTATGACGGGCCGGGTCTGGGTGTGAATGCCGAGTAGTCGAGCGAGTCGTGGGTCGAGTTTAAACTGTAAGGGCTGGTAGTCGAGGAGCAGGAGTATAGTGCAGCGCACGTTCTTATCGCCCGGACGTTTCACCTGAAAGCCGTCCGTTTCGGTAGTGGTTGGCGTTCGGTGCCATTCGACGAGATGGTTGTCCGGGCCGTACAGGTCTTTATCCAATTCAATGACCAAACTCTTGAAAAACGACGAGAATTTGCGCTTAAGTTTGCTTTGATCTGCTTTCGGAGCGTTCGGGTCCTCCAACAGCCGGCCCTCCACTCGCAGCTCCCAAGACGGCACCGACGGGTCTTCGTTGAGGTCACCCTCGGGCTTCCCCGGATAGAAGGTATTGGAGATAAAGATCCGGAGTTTGCGCTTCTGCTTCATCGGCCGTTTGAGCGCCTCCTGAATGTCGAGCCGTTTCCTCATTATAGTGAAGTCGAGTTTCCGCTCAAAGGCCAGTAAATCCATATACGCCTGGGATTCGGGCACCAGATCCCTGACCTTTTGCGGCAATATCTTGTCCGCGAGTTTCTTCTTCTTCTTCGCCGAACCACTGGTCGGAGCGTTCGAGTGATGCGTCGGTCCAGAGGGCGGACCCATCGCTCCGATGCCGGCCATTGTTGGCATCCCTTTCGTCGGTTGAGCGCCAATTGGCGGCGCATTCATCGCCGAAACCGATCGCTTCATGCCTTGCGGTCCCGTCGGTGGCGGCGGCGGAACCATTGGCCGCACATTCGGTGCAAATGGGGGCGCATTCAGACGCATGTGGTGTGTCTGGGGGTAGCGCTGAGGAGGCGCTCCACTCACCGGCCCATAGCCTGCCGGTGCGCTCGGGCTCTGAAACATATTCCTTTGCGGCCCCAGAAGTGGTCCTCGAATTGCTTGAGTCGGCGCTTGCGATGAGTTGTTCGCTCCAGACATGGGTTGACCCGAAAGCCCAGACATTGCCGGCGAAGCGTTTGGAGCCACTCCTCCCCCTCCCGGCGCCATCATTGGCGACGGACTTCCCATCGGCTGAACGTACCCGCGATTCATGTCTTGAGATTCCAATCAATCAATTCGTGGTTTTGTTAGCAATTTATTCAAAAATTTGTTGAATTGAAGACAAAATCAATTCATTGAAAACAAAAGGCTTTCAGCCATTCATTCATCGATTGTTCGATAGTCTGACAATCGATGTTATCCAACATTTTCTATAACTTATTCTTTTTTACGACAAATAGTCGTTGAATAGGCTTTTGTTGATATATTTAAAAGTCCTAAATCTGCAAACATTTCCAAAATATCACTGCTTTTAGATCTAAATTCAAATAATAATTATTATTTTTATACGAATTAAACATTTTTTGTATTTTTATTTGAAAAAAGATATTTGATTACAGAATGTTATTTAATTGCTTTAAATTAATGTAACTGTAATTTACAGTTTAATTATTAAATAAAACAGAAATTTAATTTTTTTTGGTAAATATTAAGAATAACTTATTTTAAACAATTAAACAAAGTTTAATCAATTAACTAATAAACACTGTTTGCAAAATTCGGTTAATCTGAATATTGAGGCAAAAAATATATCTTGGAGCTATTTCAATTCATCGATACCTTAATTGAAATTTTTAGTTTACAAGTTTAAGTAGTCTTAAATAATTTGCATTGATGAGTTGAATAAACATTTCTAAATTGGTGCTAATTATTCAGAACTGATACTATACTATAGTAAAGCTAAAAACAAATATCTGTTAATCAAAGTAACCAATTAATCGGTAGAAAATTAGTCATCAAATTATTTATAGATTAAATTTTTTATCATTTATTCAAAACTATTCAATGTTTTAAAAATAAAAAATCCTAATCAAAGTGACTGACGAAACAGAATATAGTCAAGGTAAGATTTTGAATGCATTAATCAAATTGACCGAATTTTGCATTTAGCGAATCATAAATGACTGCAATTATGCTAAACATAATCGATATAATTATAAAGTATTAATAGGTATTAAACAAATTAAAACAAATAAATACTTCACTCAATACCTAACTTATCAATACTTATTGCACACAATATCTGAAAATTGTTTTTAAAAACAATTGTCTAAAAAGTTTTTGGTGTGAATTTGGTACGAATTTTGATAGTGAACTAACACTACGGACTAATTGCGTCTAATATTTAGATAATTTGTACATCAATTGAATATTTTAAAACTCTAATCATTATAACAAACATTTTGAGTCGAAACGATCGGTTTAAACAAACATAGATTGAGATGTGATTTGTTTGAGTTTGAGTTTGAGAGCACCTCTAGAGACAGATTCAATGGTTTTATGTTTAATGACTTAATAATTAATTAATTGATTATTTGTAGTATTAAAGTATTTAATAATTATGACAATATAGTTCTGATTCGTTTCAAAAGATATTAGACTTAAATGAGATATTAATTATGAGATAATGAGTACAGTATTTCAATTCCGCATTAAATCGTATTTAAAAACTAATATAAAAACAACAAAAAGATAAATATCGATAAAATTATGACTTTTTAACTGTAATAAAAAAAACAAATAAAATAATATATAAAACCAATTCTCAAATATAGAACTTCCAGACAGTCATCGGCTGTTTGTAGACTCCAGTGATTCCCTGTTCTTTGCCGCCGAAGACATACATACAGAGCTGCCAATGGTGTTGATGTAGTTTCGATTTGGCCGGACTGTACGACCACTTACGACTGGCCGGAGAGCCCGGGACGACAACCTCTTTAATTACATTGATGTTCGGCTGCCAAGAGATCGCTCTGTTCTCACAGCCCGGCGTCATATTGCCTCTGCTGTTGAGGTAGGCCTCCCTTCTCGTCGAAGCCCTATCCCAAGAACGAGCTCTGCTTTCTTTGGATAGTCGTTGAGTCGGCAAAGGATTGCCGTTTTCGGCGATTTGGTTCTGGATCTGTTCGGATAGCTTTGCGCTCAAGTTCTTCAGTTCCATCAAGTCTTTGGTGGGTCGGCCAGACATTCGACGAGGAATGGCAGCGGTCTGTTGTAGAACACCGGCAAAGTCCCGGTGCTCGTACATCGAGTCGTCGGTGAATGAGTGATAGCCAGAGCTGTGCGAAACGGAGTGCGGAATACCTCGGCTTTCAATGCTTGGGGTGTATAGAGTGAGCGATGAGTTATAACCGCTAGACTTGGGTCGGCCCTCGACTGGAGATGAAATGGTCATAATATTGACGTTTTGGTCGTCCAGTTCGATGAGTGGCGTCGAAGTCAAGTTCTCTTTCGTCGAATCGGGAGAAAGGCTTTTGTCATCAATTGGACGAATGTTTCCGATGAGCTGTAGGTTCTCTAAATCTTCGTCGAACTCAGACAGTGATCGGTCGAAGTTGGAAGCGATCGAACGGTTCGGGTTCTGATGTCCGGATCCGTTATTATTGCCGATCGAAGAGGTGGACGACTCGGAACCGCTTTTGCTTCGAGTTGGAGGCGAAGGGAAACAAAGACTATAGTAAGACATCGACTCGTGAACTGTTCTTCTCTTAATCCACGTCTGATTGTTGAGGTCTTCGTCGAGTGGAGTGACGGCCACTGATTGGGTTTGGATTACTTCAGAGAGAGGACGGTTTGAGCAGTGGTGCTGAGGAGTCGAAGACTCACTGTCGGACTCTAACACAGCGTTAGAACTAATCGATTTCTGCATTTTCGACCTATTCTTCAATCGGTGATAATTGCCGTCCGATTTGTTCGCTACGATTACTTCCGATCTCTGCAATTGTGGCGTCGATTCCTCCACTAATTTCTCCAATTCGTCCTTTAGTTCTTCAGTGGTTAACACGTTTTGGTGTAAAATATTGTAACTATTTGTGGATATACTCCGGACGAGACGACTGCGCGATATCTTCTCTTTTAGACTTTTCCTATAATACAGAATATTCTATATGTAGTCAATGTTTTCAAACAAATATTTCAAACAGTTTTCATACCTCATCGTCACCTGATTGGTCCGATTTTCGAACTCCGGGCCATAATTTTCATTGACTATAGCGTTGACATCATTTTCGATGTCTTCGTCGTCGTCCGAAAGTGTGGCACTTCTGCCGCTACAGAAACCAGACATCGGATGGGCTTTGAATTTGAAATGTTTTAATGCCTTTCCGTTCTCATGGAGTGGTGTATCAGTCGGTTGTCCGAAACACATGGATATTGACTTCGAAGGCGCGGTAACTAAAGTCTTACTTTGATTTTGTGAACTCGATATACAATTCGATTTCGAACTCAAGCGAAGAATTTTGTTATTACTTTCTTCTGTTTCGTTCGTTAGATCGAGGAATGGGTTGGCAATGGCTACGTGTCTGCACCGGCAGTTTGGTATTACCCCCTCGGCATTGATGCGCTCCCAATGCTCTGTCTCTGTAATTGTTTTTATGAAAAACGTTTTAAATTAATTATTTATAGATTAATATAAACCTAAATACTAACTGAAGTGAAATCTCCACAAATCTCTTAATAGATTTCCAGCCCTTTCGCCGCCAAAGATAAACATAGAATTGAAAGCCTCAACGGCTGTGTGGCCGTACAGCTCTCCCGGGCCTTTGTTTGTCTTGAATCGATGCCATCTTCTCGTTCCTGAATTCACGTCAATTTAGTTTAGTTTTTATCAAACAATTTAATTAATGAAAGACAAACCGAAATCCCATTTCCAAAAATCGGATCTAACATTCAAGTCAGTCATTCCTCCGTAGATATACAAACAGTTTTTATGCATTACAGCTGAATGGGTATGTCTGGGCGCCGGATGTTCTTGTGATGAGGTAGAGCTGCTCATCAAATGCCATTGTTCTGTGACTAATACAAAAAAAAGATAACTTAAATATTATATTAATGAAATAATTTAATTTATTAATTTAAATATTTCTTCAAGCAAATTTATTAATATTAAAAGTAATTTTTTAAATTAATTAAATTTTGATTTCATGTGAAACTTTTTCGCGTCAATAGTTTTGATATTTATATCAATTTAATCAAAATTTAATTAATACTTTATATTATGATTGATGAGAGTCTGTGCGATATTCTATAAATGATTGCATTAAAGTATAATTCGGATGAATTAAGTCCATAAATCAAAATAAATAGTTATTTTCGTAGAATTAAATGAATATATTTTTGACCTAATATTGTCTGTTTAATGCAAATCGATTATACGTTGTTTCACATTAAAGAGTATTCAATAAATTTAGTTTTATTTGTGATATTTGTTCCGAATATAGATATGGATTTAATCTATAATTCGGATCAATTTTGAAATGAAACTAAGACTCAACGCTCGGAACACGAAATCTCTTGTGTCTCGTAAGGAAAGGGCAGTAGAATTGTCTGAAGTGTCTGATTGATAGCCTAGTAATCGAGTTCATCCAATCCTAGTGATCGAACTCTAGAGAATCGTTATATACCAACAAATTATAGTTAAATAAAACTAATTAAATCAGAATCTAATCATTTAACAGTGTTTTCATTAAACTTCTTAATTTAATAAAATTCGCAAAACTTTGTTTTCAAAAACAAATAAATATTTGATTATTTAGTGCATTATTTCGCGTAAATAAATATTTTATTTGTTAATTGAGAAATTGGTGAGCTTGATAAAGAGCAAGTAATAGAGATTTTGCAATAGTACAGCAAATAGAGATTTTTTTAATTCAAGTGTTTTGATTTCTAGTTAATTTATTCTTTTTCCCAAAATTAGCTAATATTGTAAATATTTATTTTAAGACTAATTAGAATTATTTTAATAAATTTATTTCTATATATTTTAGTTAATATAAGTAAAATTTTTAATTCAAGTTATAGATCTGAGAAATAAAATAGCGCTTAAATTTTAATTTAGTAATAAATTTATCATAAATTCACATTAAATCTGCTTCACATATATACAGTAGTTCCCTTTAAATTTGATCAAGTCTACTTAATCTGTATTCTTAAAAAAGTAATTCACTTGAGTATTATGAAATATATAAATTAGTTTAACATAATTAGCGTAGTTTTTCAAAGTCTACCGAAAATAATTTAGCTTGATAAATTCGAATACACCAATAGTTCTTATTCTAAAATGTGCACAAAATTCATGTTATTCTAAATTCAATGCACAGAACAACTGATATAAATAATTCAAATAAAACAGAGGCTCCGATGGGAATGCAATGATATTTCTAATGTTTTTACTACTTATTTGGTTGCAAATGAAGATTAACTCAATTAATAATTTATTAGTTTTTTAAAGTAAGTAATTCAATATATATTGAATTTTGTGTCAAAATTATAGTGAATTTCAAACCAAAGGCAGTAATAAACGAGCTAAGATTTAAAAGTTATAAAAGATGATTGAATGCTAACACGTAATGCAATGATTATCGACAAAACTATTTGATTATACAATAGTGGCTCTAATGTAAGAATATTAGTGCTATTATTAAAGAATCCAGAATTTGATTGTTGTGAGAGTACATAATTCAATGAATTCAATAATAGTCGCAAATTGTCAGCATTTAAGACATTAAGTTAGATGGAAGATATAACCCAGTATAGCTAAATTAAATCAGCAGGGGTGTTAGATCAAATAAGTTTTTATCCTTAAGAAGAGAAAATAATGTTTTGTTCGTTAAATTTTTTGCTTACTGAGTTTTTATATAAAAGCAATTATCACTTCTTGCTCATCATCTTTAGCTTACCCGGAATATAATTGAGCTATAAATAGAATATATAGAACTGTTGGGAAGACTGCGATTACATCTAATTGATGTGCGAAAGAGCAGGAAATACATTATTTATATTGAAGTCATATTTTGCAGTTTATATGTTGATAATGTTATGTTAATAATTGAAATTATTTTATATTTTATATAAAGATTAGACCAAAAATAGTCAATCTATTAATTAAACTCTAATCGTTAAAAAAATTTAAGTTAAGTGCAAATGGAATCGAATCGATGGCTGTAAGGCCGAAGAGCTAATCACTATTTGAGTCCATAAGAGTGATGGCCAGACATTATATAAATGAAATTTACTTTCGATGTCATTAACATTCAGTAATTCATTGCTTCGAACGAACACTAATGTGACTAACGATCCGATTCTTATACCGAATTCCAATAAAAAGCATTCGTTTGATTTGAATGTAAGTCAAACCTGACTTCAGTTCTACACAAATGCTATCAATAAGTAGTGTTGAGTTGTGAATAAGTTAGACTATAAAGGCTGAACAATATTTTTTACCGGGATTAAAAAAACATTGAAATGAGTTTAAGACAATAAGTTAAGATAACCACTGATCAGATATGAGTAAAATTTTAAGTTTCACGTCAACTATATTTATGCAATGCTTTGCTGTATAACTCAATTTATTCATTTAATAAAGAATTTCAAAAAATAATTATTCATTTATTTGCGCATTTCAAAGGAAATTTTTACTTTGTCACCCTGCACATCCTTTCATTTTAGAACAAATCTCTACTGTAATATAAAAACCTAAACTATTAATAAAATGCAATCAATATGTAAATTCTCTAATTATTATTAATACACAAAATAAATTAAAATATAAACTGTTTTAAATTAGAATATTATAACCAAATTGGAAGTATTCGGACAAATATGTGATTGGTCTCTTTAAGTTTTACATTAGCTCCAACACTAACTCATTGTTCAAATTAATTAAATTAGACATAACTGTTGTATTAATATATCTTTAAATATTTTACTGAAAATATTTGTAGTTTTGACTCAATCTCTTGCGCCAAAGGTTTGAAATTAAAAACAAATTATTTGTGAATTTTTATAAATTCATTTCTGTTTTTTAGATTAATTTTTTGTTGCTTATTCTTTAATTATTTTATTTATAGCAACATTAAATAAAATAAAAAGTTCACTAAATTGACCATAAATTAACATTGAGACAAGATATTTTTTCTAGCGCAGATACAGTAAAGTGCTAGTATAATAAACATCCATTATAATGATTCTCGTTTATTATGACCAGGGTCATTCAAATTTCTATAAGAAAACAGCGCTAAAAATAATCTGGCATAATAAACATCGGCTATAATGAACAAATTTTCAAAATTTCTCGTATTCATTATTAAAGGTTATCGAACTCGAAATGTTTATCAAAATCAAACTAATTTAAAATTTAATAAAACAAATTGTCATTCATTGTCTAAAACATTTATAGTAATACAGATATATTGGAATTATACAGATATTGGTATTGTATTATCAAAATAATAAACAATTTGTTGGAAAAATGAATGAAAAGAATGAAATCAAAATTAAATTCATTTTGTATTTAAACAAAAAAACACTTGAATCTAATTTTAAAAATATTTTATTTATTAATAAACGTCTAGTTAAAAGTCAACATGATGTAATTTAACTTTTCATTTTAGTGTAACTGATTTATTGTATTTAATATTTAAAGTAAAGCTGGCTATTTTATAAAATAAATTGATAAATTATAGCTAATATTTATTTTGCTTTTATAGTTTAAAAAATTACATTGTTAATAATTCAACAAATGTTGTTTCAAACTCAGAGTTATTGAATAATTTAGTATTATATCAAAAATAATTAAAAAGAACCCTTAATGTGTGGATCTGGGTGAAATTAATGGAATTTATAGGAAAGCAAAGCCAACATAAAATTTCAATTAAAACCTGAGTCACACTCATTAGCCGTTCGATAATAGGAAGAGTCGTTTTGGCAAATGAAATGAAATGAATTGAATGCTAATCACTCGGGAATAGGGTTTGCAATTAGCGATATCGTAGAAAGAGGTGTACTTTCTATCAAATTTGATGAGAGTTTTAAATATAGTTTTGAAATAAAGTAAAAATTGTGAAATGAAAGCAAATAATTGAAATAACAATAATGTGTTGTTAGAAGTGTAGCTGAGGTTGTACTGCATGTGATGTTTATTTGGGAATTTGTGCTCTAATAGAAAAAGTTAATGGAAAACATTTATCAGCCCAAGTAATAAACATTGGAGTGCCAGTGCTTCGAACTTGCATTTCATAGCCACTAATTTTAACATTCTATCATCAGTTTCATCACTGCCTGAGCGCAACACTGCCTAACCATTAGGTGTGACGACTGACGAGAAGAGACTTTTTTCATGAAATGAAAGCCTAAAATTGAATACCCAAGGGATCAGAGGGAGTGTGAATATCCCATCAAACTATCAAACATTCTGGTGTGACGTGAGATCTTGTAGTGCGGAGTGAATTGCAGTCAAATAATTCCAAAACTAAATCAAAAGTCTTGGAAACGGCAATAGTGTACGAGAACTGGCTTTATGTATATGTCTGCCGCATGTGTTGTGTTGATGCCATCACTGGCTTATATTCCGCGCACTGTATAATATATTGATTAATTTATCTTACTTACTTTGCTTAGCCCCTACTTCTAAATCAAAAGATAAGCTTTTCTGTTGTTGAGCCGCACAACCAAACCCTAACTCCAATACCGAGTATTCGATTCTTATTTAATGATTTTCGTCTTTTAGACACAAAAACGTGTAATAAAGTTATCAGAAGTTAACTTAAAATTTTGCCAATATTTTCAAAATGTAAGTTATAGTTGGGTTAAGTGAAGCGAAGTTTGCAAAAACATAGATAAAGACCAGAATAGCGATTGAATAGAAAAGATTATAACATTATATGAGATGAAACGCAACGCAACAAACGTTAATGAATTGCACTTTCAATCGATATTACGATATGAATCCGAACTAAATCTAATGCTTTTAAAATGTGCTCCAAAAGCGATTCTCTAATGTTGTCATTCTCTGCTCCACTCAACTGCTAGCCATTACTCTCTCTCTCTCTCTCTCTCTCTCTCTCTCTCTCTCCACGTATTTAAGTTTAGAACCGATTGACTCATTGAGTGTAATCTCTAATTCAATAGAAGACGTCAAATGAGAAATAGCCGAAAGATTGTGAGATCAGAGATATATTAAGTTTGTCTCTCAAGTCGTCACTTCTAAACATGTTTTCGCTATAGATATCATACTTAAGACGAAACTACTTCTCCTTATATTAACAATAGGCTGAGGGAAGGCATTCTCAGCACATTTCAAAGCCTGAGCACTCGTTTGACTCGATTGTTATGAATTGAAGGCATTATAAGTCACTTGCGATGCAATAAAACTCTTACTCAAGTCAAATGTCCACAACTCAGATGACGACCCGCGTAGGTCTTGATAGCCTCCATAGACGTGCATCGCATCGCCGTATAAGACAGCGCTGTGGCCTCTCCTGCCTGTCGGTGCCATTCCGGGTGAAGCCGATGGCGACGGATTAGAGGTTCGCTTTTTCCACGTAGTTGTGGCTATTTATGTGATAAACCATTTATTTAATTATTTTTTGACAACATTTGTGTCGTTTATCGTTAAGTGCTTAACGAGACTATAGTTCCGATAAAACGATTGAATAATTGGATTTAAAAATTGATTTTTGAATCAAAATAAAAGTGAATTAAAGTGAGAAAAAGTGAAATTCGAGCGAAACTAAAACCAAAATTTTTATTATTTGTGTTCAAACAATATATTGAATTACATTAGGACTGATGTAAGAAACGTGAAAATAGCGGAGAACCGACATTAGGAACAATGTTATAGTTAGTTAGGGAAGACTTACCCAAATCTAATATCCATAGCGGGGTCTCACCATTCGATGAGAATCCGATTTCTCCTCCAAATACGTAGAGTTTGTTCTGTTTATACACCAAAGCATCAAAAACATAGTTATATCACAAAAGCGGGAAAAACATATAAATCATATTTATTATGATTTCAGATCACAAATAATTGTTCGTTCGGTTATAGTCGGACATGACTCACATTCCAAGCAACCATAGTGTGCTCCTGGAGGCACGGAGGGTGTTGTCCTCTGCATTTCACTTCTTCCCACTGGTTCTGTCCCGCATCGAATCGCCACAAGTCTTTGAGCGGAAGGTTAGCGCTTCGGCCGCCGTATAGGTAGATGTGTCGGTCGAGGGTCACACACATCGCGTGCTTACATCGCGCCACTGGCGAACCCTTACTCGGGTAGGGCGAGACACTCATCGCCTGCACTGGTGACCACATTTCCACCAAATATAGAGTCGATTCGATTCTATGAGAGTTTAAAACAAAAAGTTTTTATTGTTTTGAAATTTTGTACTCAAATTGATTTATAGCTCTATATTTGAAAATAACATTTTTATGGTTTGAGAAATTGATTCGAATATCAATATAAATAGAAGGGATTCATCAAAAGGTCATCGAAAGCCAAAGTTTAAGAATTACTGAATGCATGTAATCATACAATGATTCGGTTGTAATATTCAAGTTTTGCCGTAAGAAAAGATGGCAATAAATGAGGCATAAGATGTTTGAGGGCTTTCCAAACATTCCTATATAAGGGTTTGTGCGATAGATATAAACGAATACTTTTTTATTACTCTTTATAAAATATTTTCCTTACAATACATTAAAGTCTATGCATTAAACAGCCATTTATTTCGAAAAACTTCGCAAACGAACTGTTGGACTAGAATTCAATATTTCATTTGATCCGAATTCGGTGCATCAGAACCGGCAAAGAATGCATACTTTCAACAATTTATTGCAAATAATTTATCATATGATGGAAGCGATGCCACAGGCATTAGGCCATCAAAACAAAGTCTCGCTCCAAGACTCGGAGCACTCCATGGATGCCATCATCTCATACTCGTTATTGACAGCAAACTAAGACATTAAATCTCGTGCATACGTCTCGTCCCTATCTATTCACTAATACTTTATTAGAATATCATTCGATCCTTCAGTGTCACTGAGAAGACCGCATCACTAGTGCTAAAGAGCTGAAGACCTTAACGATAAAATCGATTTTTGCCAACTGAGGCCTAATTCGTGAACTCAACTCATGAATTAACAAATAACCTAAACATAGTCTTCAGTTTCATTCGCAATCATATTCTCTGTCAGACTATTGACTCAAATATGCAAATAACTGATTAGAAAATGTGTTAAAAATTTTCAATACAAATCAATTGGAAATTGTGACAAATTTACTGCTTATCTAATGGCAGTTAAACTTTCAATGAAGAAGATTTATCGTTCACTTTAAGGGTTTGTTGAATAAAAGTTTTGTGCAATTTATCGATTTTATTCCACATTAAAGCCAACATTCGAAGCAATGATAAACTGCTGTCGAATATTTCGATTCTGTTCTGAATAACTCAAAAATCTGTTGAAGCGCTAGTCTATGGACGGGAAAGGAAGCGAAACAATATTTTTGAGTTCAAAGTCGTCTTCTGCTCCTCATCTCTGGGGAGAAATTGCAATTCACTTTATATTAACGTCATGTGTGTTCACATTCAACAAAACTTTGAGTTAAACTATTTCTTCAGTTTTTTTCAATTTGTTTTTTTCAAAAGTAATTGAAGTGTAAAGAACTGGATTAAAATGGATATTTCAAAATATATTTAACCCATGTTTGAAACAATTCGTTCAATGAAAAACAACTCGCGATCTCTACATATAAAAACTCAAATCAATTTTACGAAATAAAAAATGAAAATCTATTAAACATATGATATGAGCATAAGATACGAAGATCTGGTTTTAATCAGAATTTGTAAAATATTAAAGTTATGGTTTTTGTTAACATAAAGTTAATACATTTTTTACATACTAGACATCCAAATAAATCTTAAATTAGATTGACTTCGAGTATAGGATTCCCAATGAAGTACTAAAAAGTAATTCAACAGAAAGTTTAGATGTATTGCTCTATAAATAAATAAAACGCTAAAAGTTTATACTATATGAGAAAAGAACTGGGTTTTCAGTGCAGTTGAGATGACTCTACCGGCTCTACCTTTAGACCGGGAGTGCCATCAAAAAAAGTCACTTGAGTGCAATACTGCCCAAAGTAATAAAGTTCGAGTCATAACATTCATAGCAAATAATTTGATAAATGAGACAAAATTTTTGGCTTTAATATCATTTTGCTTTTATATTAGATATTTTGATCATTGAATAAAACTTTAGTTTTATTATAAAAATATTTGTAAATAAATCAACTCAATTGATAAATATAATAAATATTTAATAAATTGATTTTATTTCATGAGTTCAAAATTTTAGAAAACAATTTCCATTCATTTGAAATTTTGGATTATTTCCAGAACTAAACTAATATTTTCCAAATTGTAATCCCAAGTAATGCATACTTTTGTTCATAAACTAACTTATATTCAAATAACAGAATTTGTTGAATTCGCAAATATCGACTTCACTGCACAACACCAGAGCTTTGTTGCAATGCTATACTTCACCGCAAAATTGAATCCAAGAGATCGACCAAAAACCAGAAATTTTTGCAATTCAATCAGTTTTGACAAAAGAAATGTTAGAGAATATGTAAAGTTAAGTAATGCTATGGGAATAACAACCGCAAATTGAATGCTAATATTTTCGGTTCAATTCTTTCCGATTTATTTTATTAAGAATTTTGAAACAAAAGAATAACAAAATGTGAAAAGAATTTTAAAAATAGTTAAAACTTGAAATATTGTCAATAAGAATAAATTAAATGTTAAATAATGAATCTTTATATTAAAATTTAACGTTAAATTAAATAGCAATTTAAAATATTTTCGAATATAGCCCTGAGCCATATGAAGAGCTGGTTCAAATTTCCGCTTTATTTAAATCAAAGTGCATTTGAAACACCGAATCTAATACTTGAACGACTGGGAAAGTTAGAAAAAGAGTAAACTAATGGTTAAATATAGTTAAGTGAGTGACAAGAAAAGCAGTCAATACAACACAGAGAGCAGTACTCATCCCTTCGCCAATCCTTATCCGTTATTGCAAATGAGATGTAACTCTAAATGACATCTTATATCTGACTGAATGTTCTTTTGATAAAATTTTCTTTTGATTCCTCGTCTTTTCACAATCTATATAAAGGTTTAGTCGACTCTCAGGAGGTTTTCTAAATGAAGTTATCTTATGAACTATGTTTCACAACTAGATATGCCTAAGCCTTATATCAAAACCACGACAACAACAAAAGTGACCAAAAGTGCGTCATTTTTGGCAAAAAATATGAGCCGCGAATGAATTGTATTCACAAATTATTAGCGCAACATATAATCTAATTTTATTACTGCAATACATTGGACACAACCTGACAGCACAACACTATAAGTTAATTTACAACAATTTATTAATTCAATTACTTTATGTCAACCGTTCATCACTCTTATGCAATGCAAACAAACTGTAAATAAAGTTTTGGGTAATATTTGTAATCTTTTTACGCATAATGACAGTCATTTATAAAACTACAATAATGTTTGATTTAAAAATATCTTGTTGAAAAATTATATTTTCTGCAATTCCTAAACTGCAAAATATATTAATCATAAATTCTATATTTTATATTCTGTATACATATCATTACACGCAATGAGCACTATATCATTAAAATTGTAAAATTCTATTATTGATATATACACTTATATAACTTATATATAAAATTGTATAAATATAGTTAAACAACACTTGAATTTTCATATTGCATGACATTAATAGTTCGTTGGCCACAAATTTATGCTCAAAAATTTGTCATTCGATATAAATTACAGCAAAAATATAAAAGTTATGTAAACAGAGATTAAATTTGTAAAATTGGTTTTGCATTCAATTAAATGGCAAATGATTTTATTTTTTAAACCCAGTTCTCCTATTGAACTAATTATGAATAACAAACACAAAAACTGTTATAAGAATTGAATTTAAAGTTTAAGTGTTTCAAACAAAGCAAACATTTATTTAGTGAAAGTAAAAATATGAGAAATAATGAGATAAAAAAGCAGAACTCCTGCAGAACTGCCAGAAAATGTAATAACAGTTTGCAATACAGTTAGCAAATAAAGCCAAAGCAAAGGAAAAGAGAAGAGACTATAGATTTGGAAAAACATAAATCAAATAATGAAGAATACATTGAAGAAACCGAAAGACAAAAACACTACAAATCTAGAGATACGATACCAACGAAAGGAAAAAGCTTTGAATTGTTTTGAAAGCATAACTAAAACAAACACTTGTACTGAAGAACTGAGCGAAACTGAAAACACATCGGAATAAGAAAAATATGTAGTCGAGTATAATATGAAGCATATGAAGCACCGGTAGGGCATATAACTAATGGTTGTGTCTGAGCTCTCACTTTAGTCCGTTTGCACGGATTGTATCGAATATTCTCTGATAGTCTCTGATTAATACTTTTAGGTTTCGGGAAAATAACAAATGAAAGCTAACTGTTGGGGATATTGGGCTCAAATTGAAATATTGGATGAGTTATAGTGCCAAGTGCTGAGAGCCTGAGTCTAAGAACTCGCTCTCTCTCTCTATCTGTTTTGTAATATAGACCCAAACAGAGTCTAACACTCATTCATGAAAATCATTATAACATTTCGGTTGATGTCTAACAAATGATAGCATTTGGAAAAATGTTATCGTTATTACTGTTGTTAACAAATATACAAAATATAAATATGACATAAAATTCATATCAAACCGAAAATATTTTTCTGTCAAATAATAATTTGAAACTAAAACAAATGTAAAACAAGAGAAGAGAAACTTTACTCTAAATTATCATTAATTTGAACGAACAAAAGGATTAGATGGAGTAGAGTATTGTACATATGATTAACGATTGAAAATATCAAAACAGAAAACTTGAAAAGTGTTCAGTAGAGGCACTGAGACTGAGAGACAGTGCAGAAGCGCTGCAATAATAAATTGAAACAATCAAATGCAACTGAAGTCGCAGTTAGACAACAGTTGTAAGCATTGGATGTACAGCAAAAAATACATTAATATATAAGATATAAGGTTTGTGTTCGCCGTATAGTTAACAAATGAATGGCAGAGGGATTCTCACGAGAATAGAGGCTAAGCGTCGTTACAATGGAATAAGGAATTGCTTGAAAGAATAGAGTGGATGTGAAGCCATACTTTGCATCACATTATTGATTTTCATCAATTCATTTCATATTTGCTCTTTTAAACCACTCTTTTCGAGCGCTTTGGAAATCATAATCTATAGAGTTTTGAGACTAAAAATTAAAATCAATTGAAATTAGGAAATGTCATACATTTTAAACAGCACTTTGATGTGCAAAACAAAAAATAAAGATTTAAGTTAGACGTTAAGCAAACATATAAGAAATGTAACTAATTTGGACGACAGGGAAGTTTAAAAGTTAAAATTGTTTTCTTAAATTGTTTTCATTTTTATAAGATTTTTTTACCCGAAAAGTAATTTAAATCAAATGCAATGTTTATAGCAAATTCCTTCCATTTAAAGAAATGGTCCGAATCCAAGCAAAAATTTTGTTGTGATTAGAAAAATAGTAATAATTTGAGTCAATATGATATATGACGGAAGTTATAAAAAAGTGTCAAAAGAGAAACAATAAAAATAATGTCATAAATCACATTACGGCCGGAAATGTGTATTTTAAGCCTTTCTATAAACTTTTTGATCGTTTCATTGCTTAATGCGATAATAAAACCTAAATTTATAAATCAATTAATAAAAACATTTTTATTTTCATCAATGCAACTAATCAAATCATTTTGTATTTTAAATACATTATGTATTTGCAAATAAACTAATTAAACACTTCTTTAAAGTCATTTAAAGAATTTTCAAATCTGTGGATAAATTTTGCTTTGGATAAAACCAATGAAAATATATAGAAAACGCATTGATATATGTCTTCGAATTAGTTTTCGATTTTTACTTCACTTAACAAAGGAATGAAAAAAACTGGGGAAGGGATGGAAGGGATGGAAGAGATGGCAGAGAAGGAGCAGAACTGTGTAAAGAAGAATCGAACGAATAAAACCATGTGTTGGGAACCAATCAAAATAAGACTACAAAAAGATAGATTCATATTGAGAGGGATATACGAGAAAGCAAATGCAGAAGTGAGTCCTCGTCTCTCTTATCCGATGGATAGGGAGGCCAAAGAGAGGCACAGGAGAGGCACAGGAGAGGCACAGGAGAGTAAGAGGAGAGGCAGAGAAGAGGAGAAGAAGAGGCAAAACAAGCGGTTCTTAGCTCTACAGACATTATGTGGAAATGCCCTCCAATTGAACGAAACAGAAAGACACGAAAAATGTTCATTCATTATAATGACGAGTGAGTTGTGCAGACAATGGCTGAGTTGTACAGTTGTATAGAATTATCTTATGAATCAGTGCCGAGACATCAAATAGAAGTTAGTCGTAGTCTAAGTCCTACTTCTCATTCACTACTAAATGCATCGATTCTATCGACACAATCAAAGGCTCGACTTTTTTGCACAATATGTTTGAGCGTTATGTCGATCAGTCTTATTGATTCAGTTTTTAGAAATTCGTGCCATAAATGCGTTTTTACTTAATCTACACTTTTATGACCTTTGCTTGTGAACTGAATTAACAATTGCGTCGTTTTCTGTTATAAGTTATTTGCCGTCATTTCATTGAATCAATTATTGTTTAAATTATTATTTGTTAAACAGAAATATTCGCTTAAATGAGATTCTAAACACAATTTGTTGGCCAAAAGAAGACATACAAAAAGTTTGAGTGATAGCACAAAATGGTTTCTCAACTCAAAAGTTTTTTGTTATTCCGAAATAATAATCAAAGTTTGAGCAAAACATCCCTCAATAGTATCCATAGAAACGTCTGGTTGTTCTCTCTATTTAATAACTATTCCCTTTCTCTCTCCTCAACTCTCCTTCCTTTCCCCCTCTGTCTCATCGTTTCGTTCTTTAATATTAAAGATACGAGTTATTCGAATACAAAATCTCTTGTCTTTTCAATTTTCAAATTAAGTTAAACTTTTGCACAATTTTTGAGTTTCATTAGAGTTAGTGTTCAGTAGTATATAATATGATATACTTTACGGTTATGAATATCACGAATAATGAAATTCTCTGTGTATTGCAAAGCAGGCAATGGGTTGGTTATAAATATGATATACAATACTAACCCTATTCTTCATGGAATATGAATTCCTTACTCATAAATATGCTGTTCTTCTGCACAAGAGTTTTACTATATATCAAATTTCATTTTAACGAAGTGTTTGTATTTATTCATTTATTAACTTATATTTATTTATAAAATAAATTAAAGCATAAAGTAATTAGCTTTCGTTTGCAATTATTTGTCAAGTAATCTGATATTAAAATTACTTTAAACTAACTTTAAAACTAATAAAAAATTACCATAAAATCAATGTTTCCGGTAAAGTGTTTACAGTTTGAAAAACTTTTATATTGTGAGTTCGTGGAGACGCAAATAGTGATCGCATTAATAACTTTTAATAACATATATTATATATAATATATATAAATATTATATATTTTATATTATATATTGAATCAGTTTAGTTGCAGATGATCCAGGTTTATTTGTATTCAGGTATTTATATTTTATGCAAATATGGCAACGAATAAAAACTACGGTATCACAAAAAACAACAATAACTAATACAGTATTAGGGTTAGGCGGTTATGTAAAAATAGTGTGGCCTTGTGTTTTAATTGCATAACTTAATTATTATCTTAACAAGCTTATAAAATTAATATAAAAATAATTCAATTTAAATGAAAC